>JAUELO010022877.1:0-10985 GCA_032357855.1 Amphibolips quercusostensackenii
CATGTACACGTACTGCGCTTGCGCTAGGACGCATAAAAGGAACACGATGCAACAACTCGTTACCATGGCAATAGTAAGCCGCGCCGTGTGCCTCTTTCGCATAGCTAGCCCAAGCGCAGTACCTCTGCATGACAAAGTTGGGGTCACTGCCTTCACTTGAGGGTCCTTGGTTTTACTATGCTGTGCACATGGAGCACCGGTCAGGCTCGAGAGTGGGGGAACAGCGTGTCCACGAAAATTACTCCCCTACGGTCCCAACCGCGGCAAGGTAAATAGAGGCGACTGTATCGCCACCGCTCTATTTTAATAATTTATTAAAATATTATTCTCTTAAATTTCAATGTTCACTAGATTCTCAAGTAAGTTGTTTAACACCCCGGGGAAGTCTTGGTACGTGCATTCCTTTAAATAAATGTGATAATTTGTCGAAGGCTTTTATATTAGAAAATCTCAAGCCAGATCCCTCTGATGACTTTTTGTCGAAATTTCACTGCTACGATGGAAAAAGTCAACAATATTGCTGCGATATCAAGGTGCTTATTTTTTAACTTATATTTATATAATTTACTTATTTTAGAAATTTAAGCTTTCATCACGGAGTAATAATGAGGAGGTCTAGAATTCTGAAATGCCTAAGAACTGATGTTGAGCAAAGAATAAAGCATTTAGAAAGAATTTAAGACATTTACTGTTAATACAAATATATATCAAATAATACATATATTTTCACAAAAACATTTTAGAGTGAAATAAACATATACTTTTTTTAAAATACAGAGTTGCTACAGGTCAGGTTATTCCAGAAAGTTAGGGAATGTCAGGAAAAACATGATAGAGTTAGATAATTTTCGATAAACTAAAGTTAAAGTTAATTTTTTGATTATGATTCCAAATCCCAACTATTTGGTTAAAAATTATACTGTTTTGGTTAAGTATTGAAAAATTTTTTGTTTCGAAAAGTCACCTTATTAAGTTGAATTGAACCATTTTTGGTATGAAATTAAAATAATTTTTGTTCAAATATCAAATGACACATTTTTCGTTAAAAATTCATCTTTTCTGGGTGAAAATTCAATCACTTAGTTGGAAGTAGAACTTGTTGTTAAAAATTCATTTACTTGGTTAATGATTGATTATTTTAATTAAAAACCCATTTCTTTTTTGTTCAAAATTCAATTATTTTATTGAAAATTAATTGTTTCAAGTGAAAATTTAACTCGTACATGTTTAATTAAAAATTTACCTTCTTAAGGTGAAACCTTAAATATTTGTTTTAAATTCCTGTATTTGATTACAAATTTATATTCAGTAGAAGAATATTTTATCTTATTAGTGACTAATTCATTTTTTTGGTTAAAAAATCATGTATTTTCATAAAAATTAATCCATTTTAGTGAAAAATTTATCTTATTGGCTGAAAAAGAGTATTTTTTGTTAAAAAATTAGTTTTCTTTTATTTTGAATTAATTTTTTTAACTGGAAATGTAACGGTTCTATTTTTTGTCGTAAGTAGAAGATTGCTCTTATATCTGAAACCTCATCTTTTTGATTAAAAATTAATTTCTTTGGTAGAAAATTCGTTTGTTTTTAATTGAAAATTTATTTTACTGACTGAGAATTTAACTATCCTATTTTTGGTAGAAATTTTTTTTTGGGTTAAAAATTTCACCATTTAATCAAAACTTTGCATTTTTTGTTGAAAATTTATCATTGTGCTTAAAAATTTATTTCTTTGGTTGAAAATTCGTATCTTTTCAGTTGAAAATCAACTTTTTTAAAACTAAAGATGTAACTATTCCATTTTTGCTTAACAATTTAGATTTTTAGTTAAAAATTAATTAATTTTGCGAAAAACTCGTTTTTTCAAATATAATTTTCTAACTGCATATTCAGCTATTCTATTTTTTGTTTGCACATTTATCTTTTTTAGTTGAAAATTTATATATTTCATTAAAACTGCATATTTTTTGGTAGAAAATTAATCTTTTGTGCTTGAAATTGAATAATTTTGTTAAAAATTAATTGTTTCAACTGAAAATCTAATTCTCCTATTTTTGGCTGAAACATCTATATTTCTAGCATTTTAACTATTCTAATTTTGCTTGAAAATTGATCTTCCTTAGATAAAAATGAACGTAGTTTGTTGAAAATAAGTCTTTTTTGGTAAAAAGTAATCTTTTGGGTTGAAAATTCAACTAAGACTTCAGTTAAAAAATCATATTTTTGGTTCAAGATTCATCATTTTAGTAAAAAAAACTCGTTTCTTAGGTTGAGAATTCAACTATTTAGTTAAAAATTTGTTTTTCATTTGGTTGAAAATTTATTGTACTGACTGAAAATTCAGCTATTTTATTTTTGGTAGAAAATTAATCTTTTGGGTTGAAAATTCCACTATTTACTCAAAAATTTGCAGTTATTGTTGAAAATTAATCATTGTGATTAAATTTAATTTCTTTAAATAAAAATTCGTTTCTTTTTAGTTTAAAATAAACTTTTTTTAACCGAAGATGTAGCTATTCCATTATTGCCTAAAAATTTAGATTTTCAGTTGAAAATTAACTAATTTTAATTAAAAATTTATATATTTGATTAGAACTGCATTTTTTTTGGCAAGAAATTCATCTTTTGGGTTTAAAATTAAATTTTTTTTTTAATTCATTTTTTTTAATTGAATGTTTTAACTGAAAATTTAATTTTCCTATTTTTGGTTGAAAAAAAATTTTTTTTCGAGTTGAAAATTTATTTTTGTAACATTTGAAGTATTCTAATTTTGCTTAAAAATTGATCTTTGTTAGATGAAAATTCCTGCACTTTGTTAAAAATGAGTCTTTTTGGTAGAAATTTTTTTTTTGGTTGAAAATTCAACTAAATCTGGTTAAAAATTTATCCTTCTGGTTCAAGATTAATCATTTAAGTAAAAAAAACTCGTTTTTCTGGATGAGAATTGAACTATTTTATTAAAAATTGGTTTCTTTTATGTTCAAAAATTTATGTTACCAAATGAAAATAAATTGTTTATTTTTGGTTAAAAATTTATGTATTTAGTTGAAAATTTATGTATTTAGTTGAAAATTAAATTTTTTTTAAAATAAAGATTCATCATTTTAGTTAAAAAATTTCATTTTTTCTGGAAAATTTACCTTTTTTGACAAAAATGTAATCTTTTTCGTTCAAAAATTATCTATTTTAAAGAAAATTTAACGAATCTATTTTTGTTCAGGAATTAATGTCTTTGGTTAGAAAAATATTGAGTTGAAAATTGTTTTTCTTTGTTGATGAAAACTTCCTGTCTTAGGTTGAAAATTCTACTATTTAGTCAAAAATTAGCATTTTTTGTTTACAATTCATCATTGTTTATTAAAAAATTAGTCTTTTGCTTCGGAAATTTATCTTTTCGACCTGAAAAAACAACTAAAAAGTGCTTAAAATATATATTTATAAACAATATTTTTTTATATTAGCATTATTTATCTTTTAGTTGTATGGTTCGTTTTATAACTAAAAGAATTTAGAAATTAGGATATGAGAGCAACCCTGAATAAGGCACTGTTTACTGCGAATAATATTTTTTCTATCGTTTTGGCTTCTTTTATCATTTAAATTTAGCGCCTTTTCCAATTCAAAGCGTTACATTTTCCCGCAAAATTTAAATCATGTAATTATTATAAATAAAGATAGAAAATAATATTATTTAAATCCTAATTCAAAATGCTAATGAGTGCTCATTAAATTCTCGAAGCACATAAAAGTCGCGCATATTCTTGAGCATATTCTCATGCTCATAAGAATTACTCCGAGCACATAAACTCTCTAGAACACTATGAAGGCCCATCTTCGTACATTTGCTTTGACTGCAGTAACTGCACCTTTATTGCCAGACTCAGACGTTTAGAGCCAGCACTCTTAAATGTCGGGGCATGCGCACTGAGATCTGCCATCTCCTCTTCTCCCGCGAGGTAGGAATAAACCACTAAAATACAGGCATAAACATGCCTAAGGTTTCCGACCGTCTTAAGCAGGGGCCCCTTGTCCGTGAATACGTCCAAATCACGAATATCTTCCTCAGTACCTGTGGAGAATCTTCTCTGAAGTTTCTCAGAGCCTGCGAATCTTCAGTGAATATTCTGAGATTTCTATCGGCAGGGACGCTTCTCGCGGGAGAAGTTTTTACAGCAGGATAGCGGACAATCTTTTTTGGTTATCTAGTTCTGATCCTTATTATTTACAAATAATTATTATTAATGTCTCAATGTTTTCGTAAATATAGAATGATGTGGATGATTTACCGGATGTTTCAAATCACTATAATCGAAAATTATTGAACGAAGATATTTGTGGAGAACTGATTCATGACAGCAGCAATGGAAATAATTTTAAATATCCTTGGATGGCACTTTTACTTTATAAAAATAAATATACCGAAAACATTAAAATTCGTTGTGCGGGTTCTATCATAAATAATCGATATGTGCTAACTGCTGCTCATTGTTTAACAGTAACATCAAAAAGTGAGTTTTTTTTTGGGAGAAATTTTATAAAAATATAATAAATGTATTCTCAGTTATTATTTGTGGTGGTCAATATCTTCTATTTTTACAGATAATTCTTTGATAGAAGTGAGAGTAGGTGTTGAACGGATTATTTGGGACAATTGCAGAGGAGAAACACAGGATGTTAATTTGTGTTTGGATTATCAAGATATTCGCATTGAAAATATTCATTTCCATCCTCAATTTTCAGAGGATACTTTGAAAAATGACGTTGCCTTATTAAGATTGGAAAAAAATATTGACTTTTCACAAGAGAATGTTAGACCAATTTGTTTACCAATCGGATCTGATGCTGCTTTGTCAGAAAGATGGGTAATTTATTATGAGGATAGTACCTAAGTCAAAGATTTTATATATATATATATATAGATCCATTAGAAAATAATAACATTAGCTCATTCCATTTGTTACATCTTATTATTTACAAGTATTTAGGTTTCATAAATACAATTTATATTTTTAGGTTGTAATTGCTGGATGGGGAATAACAAAGACTGGGTACGAAAATATTAAATTACATGAAGCTGTTTTTCCTTTAGTACCCAATGAAAAATGTGCAAAAAAATATAAAGGATTCAGAATAATTGGAGAAAAACAAATATGCGTACTTCGGGACAATAAAAAAAAATGCGTTGGTGATAATGGTGGTTTGATCCAAAATATTGCAAAATATAATGGTGAAACGAGATTTGTGCAATATGGAATCATGAATTTTGGATATCCTGAATGTTATGTCAAAACTCATAAAAACTATCCTAATGTATATACTCGAGTTGATTATCACGTGGATTGGATTTTAGACACCATTAAAGAATAATTTATTGAAAATCTGTGATATACATGTATAAACAAAACATTCTGGAATTTTTTACTGCTTTTTGCAACTATGCTAAAAGATGATTAATTGTATTTGTAGAAATTTTTTTAAAAAGTATTTTAATAAATATCTATTGTGTATTAGAAAAATTGAACGCATTTTACTTATAATTATATCAATCATACGTGATAAAAGTAAAAAATTAAATTCCAATCCAACAAACAGAAATTTCTAACAAAATAGTTTCAGTTTAAACAAAAGAAATAACCAAGGAAATAAATTTTGACCCAAAAAGATGAATTTTTAATTATAAAAATTATTTTTCTACTAAAAAGAAGAGTTTTTAACAAAAAAATATGAATTCGCAACCCAAAATTTAATGCTTGGTATTTCAACTAAAAAGTTGATTTGTTAATTTTTCAACAAAATAATTAAATATGTGATAAAAAATAAGAATATTAAAGAAAAAAAGAATTATTAACTAACAGAGTTTAATTTTCAACCAAATCATTGAATTTTCAAGTATTAACCAAAGATATAAATTTTGAACTAAAATAATGAATTCGCAACCAAAAATTGAAAAGTTAAATTTTGTATCTACTAAATTAATTTTGAACACAAAAGAAATAAGGAATTTTCAACAAAAATGTTCACTTTCCAACCAAAAAAAAAAGGAATTTTCAACCACAAAAAAGGATTTTCAACTAAAATCATAAATCTCAAACCAAAGAGATTAATTTTTAACCAATTAGTTAAATTTTTAGTGTCAAACATTATATTCCGACCAAAAAAAAAGAAAATTATTTACAACTAAAAAAGATCAATTTCTAGCTAAAAATGGTATTGTTAAATGTTTAGTTAAAAAATTATTTTCCGACTAGCCAGAAAAAATTTTCAACTTAATAAAATAAATTTTCAACTAAAAATTATATGGTTAAAAATATCAGTTCAAAATAATATTTTCCGACAAAAAAAAAGAAAAGAATTTTTATCTTAAAAGAACAAATTTTCAACCACAATTTAATTTAGTCAAAAAATGTTAAACTAAATAAAATAAATTTTCAACTAAAAATTATATGGTTAAATTTTCAGTTCAAAATATTATTTTCCGACCAAAAAAAACGAAAAGAATTTTCATCTAAAAAGAACAAATTTTCAACCAAAAATGAAATACTTAATTTTTTAGTTAAAAAAATTATTTTCCGCCCAAAAAAAAAAAAATTTCAACTAAAAAAAGATCAATTTTCAACCAAAAATGGAATAGTTTAATTTTCGGCTTAAAAAATTATTTTTCAACTTAAAAAACAAGAATTTTCAATAAAAAAAAAATATATTTTCATACAAAAATTTTAGAGTTAAATTTTGAGTTCAACAAATTATTTTTCGACCGAAGAAACAACAAAATTTTTATTATAAAATATCGATTATTAGCCAAAAATAAAGTGGTTGAATCTTCAGCTTAAAAAAATAATTTTTTAAACAAAAAAAAAAGACTGTTCAATTAAAAAAGATCAATTTTCAACCGAAAATGGAATAGTTAAATCTTCAGTTTGAAACTTATTTTCCGACTGAAAAAAGAAAAGAAAAATCATCTAAAAAAGATCAATTTTCAACTGCAAATGAAATAGTTGAATTTACAGACAAAAAATTATTTTTCAATCAAAAAAAGAAAATAATAATGTACAACTAAAATAATAAAGCTTTAGCCAGGGGGATAAGTTTTCAACAAAAAATGGAGAAGTTTAATTTTCAGTTGAATAAAATTGAATGCCGACCAAAAATCAATTTTCAAGAAGGTAATTAAATTTTCAACCAAGTTTGTTGACCATTTATCATGAGTAAAAATTGAAAATCTGACACAAATGTCAACGGAATATTGTTAAGATTAATCAGATCAATTGAAATTTTAGTGATTTGATAAGTTTCCTTTATTTGTAACACTTTGCCCAACATTATCAATCTGCGCACACAAGTCAACTTACTTTTTTTGCCAACATTACCACCCTCAGAATATGAAATTCTTTTCTCAGTTTGTACGTCAGTCTTCTTGTGCATTTAAATCTACACCACTGCCATTACCTAATTCAAATAAATAGTATTCGGGAAAAATGAACATGGATATTTTGAAAAAACCTTGGCTTCTATCAGCCACAACTTTTATAAGGATGTTTCCAATAATATTCCTTTCCTTTATAAAATCTTCAATGACCATGTTTGTATATACTTTCAAATGTTCTTTATTTCTTCGAAATGTGTTCCCTATAGTACGCTGGTACAGATTTTTTCTCAATATTACATTTTAAAAAATTAGCTAATTGCTTGATGCAACTAGCTGATGTACAAGTTTTAATTTGAAAATTATACAAATTTTTCACTGAAAATGCCCAGCCTTTTCCTTTCTTCGAGTTCAGAAAAATTCTGGAACCTGTGCCCTTAGCACTCAACGTCAATTCAACATTTTCTGATTTGTTACAATAGCTGCAGTTGTTTTGCAAGCTTGCTCTTTGCTTCAATAAGGTGGTTCTAACTTGATCCTATTGCTTTTCATGCAGTTTTTCAAAATAGTTTCATTACATTTTCTTGAGCGTCGTGACAGCTATGAGTTTTGCCTTTTCATATTTCCTGAAAGCAACTTCTACAAAGCTGAAAAAAATTGCTAGACCTTTCATTGCATACTGATGTTAAAGGTTTCTCATCGATATTTGCAGACCCATAACGTCTATTTAGAGCATCCATTTGATTTTCCAACTTTCTTTTACGGCCTTGAACATTTTCTACTTTTAAGTAAGCTTTGTATCTTGCCGTTAAACAAACATAACAACTACATATCTTGCTCTCCATTTTTCCATGATCGAGAAGAGTACGGAAACATGTGCTACAAATACTTAGAGAAAACTTCTCACCACTTAAATTAAGATTTTGAATAAAAAATTTTTTTATTAGATTCTTAACATTTTCGCTTATGAGAAACTTTTCTGGTTTATCTTTTTCCAAAAGCAATCTTTTTACCGCATGGTGCACATACTTTTTTCTGGTTTTCTTTATGAGAACACAAGTCAACAGGAATTTTACAACAGGAAAAAAAAGTGATCGGAGTTGAACAGGTGTTTATTAATATTGTCAGATGCTGCACTGTGATAAGCTAAGTTAAAACTGATTGCATGAATACCTTCTTTCAATTGTCTCCTTGCTATATGGTTGCTGGATAAAAACAACACAAAAACAGAAGATAAAGTATACGTCGATTTTAGGTAAAAGTTTCGCTGCAACAGAAATTAACCTTAACGAACAAACTTTACAGGAAACTAAGATAATTTCGTGTTTTTAAACTGTCTCGTGTGAACAGGCGTCGTCTGCTATGTAGTTGACAGCAGTGGGAAGAAAAAGAAAGAGTGAATAAAATTAGTCTGGAAATCAGGACACTAGATTTTTAAAAACATTGAATTTATTATATTTTCATTTAAAAAATAATTGCACTTATAGCGGGCGAATGAAAAAATATTTTTTCTGACTGAGGATAAAGCAATTGACACGAGTCGAAAAGTCGCCACGTTCGCTCTAATCAGGTTCTCTGACCACTGGCCCACTGCTCTACTGCGCATGCGTTGCATAAGGCGCTTCATTATCTGCAGCTCGCGCGCTTATTTGAAATGTTGAAAAATACATTTTTTATTTATTATTAATAATTAAAAATAATTATATTTCAACATGTTCAAGTAGTATGTGGATGGTTTTTAATTTATTCTGAGCATTGGGTTAAAAAATAAAATCAGTATTCAGTAAATAAAAAATATGTTATATAATGCAATCTTTTTTTATTTCTTCAAAATATTGTTACTATTTTATGCATTTAAAATTTTGTATATAATCAAAAATAAATAAAAGAATTTTATCACAGGTAAAATTTGCAATATTTACCATTTATTTATCGAGAAATTGTAATTCGAATTTTATGAAAGGTAAATATTAAATAGAAACTGATAATAAATAGAGATAGTGAGTAGAAATATAAAAAATAGGAGTATATATTGTTTAATTACCAGCATAGATGTTAAATTTATTGTTTATAATAAAGCATCGACGCGCTTCAAACTGGTTTTCAATTTTGCTCAAGATGCGAAAAACACAAAAAATTTTCGAAGATTTCAAGGACGTTTGAAAAATCCAGGAGAAAAATTCCTGAAACTCTAAACTTTCCGAATTTGAAAATTTCTGAATGATAAAATTCACAAAATTATAAAATTGCTGAAATTTGAAAATGCCTAATTAGAAAATTCCCGACAAAAAATTGACAAATTATAAAATATTCAAACTAGAAAATTTCCAAATTATAAAATTCCCGAATTCAAACAATTGAAAAAATTTTTGTTTGAAAAATATTATTTATTCATTAATAAATTCATTCATTAATTTATTCAACAAATTTGTAGATCTTTGTTGATTGCACAATTGTTTTTCATCATTCTTTTTGTATATTGAATTGTTTGACTGCAAAATGGAATTTTTGATTTTTGATTATTTTTTTTTTGGGATCAAAAATTTGAATTATTAATTTTTTGAAAAAAATAGAAAATTTGTTATCATATTCTTATAGGGCTTTTAAAAAGCAACGTTTTTCTATCCAAGACTTTTCCATATTGTGCGTTGTTTGTATTAAAATTTGCATTTTCTTTGGCTTTTGTGAATTTCAAAAATGCTAAACTCGGAACATTTTCTTTTCAATAATAAAAGTCATCAGGGTGATTTTTTTGTCCTTTTGAGTACTTACAATAACCGCACATAGAATTTTTGAATTTAAAAACAGTGGTCTCAAAAATTTTCAAAATGTGCTCACTTTTTGAATTTTTATCCGAAATAGCTGGCTGACGAACTTGTTATTTTTCTTTAGGCTTTAAACAAGTGTGCTATTTTGCTCAATCCAATGTGATAATTTTTTAAAAATTTATCATGTCTACAGACTACAGATATTTTTTATTTCTTTTTAATGTTGTGTTTTTACAAATAGAGCAAAAACGACGCGTCTTATCAAAAAGTGATTAATAACAAATTTGTAGATATTTTTTGTTTGCATAATTTTTGTGTTATCACTTTTTTTTTGTACTTAGCATAATTTGACCGTAAGATGGAATTTTTGATTTTTCATTATCTTTTTTTTTAATTAAAAAATTTTAATTTTTAATTGTTATAAAATATGTTATGATAGTCTTGTAGGGCTTTCAAAAAGCAAGGTTTTTTTTCTTTGACTTTTTTTCATATCGTGCGTTGTTTGGCTCAATAGTTGCTTTTTCTTTTGTTTCTTTGAATTTTGAAAATACCATTACTCTTATAATTTTTTTTTTACCAAAAAAAGTTATGAGGATAAATTGTTTATCTTTTTAAGCAGTATTCATAATCGTACATAGAATTTTTAAATTAAAAAAAAGTGTTCTACGAAATTTTAAAAATGTGCTCACTTTTTGAATTTTCATCCAAAATAGCTGGTTAGCGAACTTGTTATTTTGATTTAGGCCTTAAAAAATGTGCAAAAGCTCAATCCAATCTGATTATTTTTTTGAAAGTTATCGTGCCTGCAGACTACAGACAGACAGACACCTTCGTAAAAATTGTTTTTTCTGACT
>JAUELO010022900.1:0-10984 GCA_032357855.1 Amphibolips quercusostensackenii
ATATATGTTATTTTAATCAAAAAGATCTATCGAATAAGTGTATATAATTTTTTGGTAGAATGCGTAGGTTTTGTTTTAACTGCAAAAAAAAAAAACAATTAGAAAAATAAAAATTTTTGGACAGACGACACAAGATACGAAAAAAATTAACAAACAAAAATTCTTAACCGAACGAGGGTCGAAAAATTTATTATATATTATTTTTTGATAGTGCATGTAATTTTTTAATCGTAAAAAAACAATTAATCACAAAAAAAATGTTTTGTATACAACGAAATGTTTTATAACAAAATTTTTTGCAAAACTGGCTTTTGACCTTTTATTGATGAAATGCGCACTTTTTTAATTCTAAAAACAAGACAACGGCAATACGTCTGTTTCAATAGCAGTGTACACAATGAATTATAGTTCTATAAATTTACTAAAATGATACATTTTTAAGGGTAGCTGCGAAGAAAGATCAATCCAAAAAAAGAACCAATATTAAAGTAATCATGAAAAATCAAATTTATGCTTAATTTTGTAATATCTGAAAGAGCACAATAATCAATTAAATTTTGACAGAAATAATTGTTTGAACCTTGTATTATTAATAATAATATTCTCTTGGAAAAATTTAAGCAGCTTGCAGTTTTTTTAATTTCATTTTCTAACCACAATTCAATTACAGTGAGGCAAGAATTAATCCAGTATGACAAACATACTTATTTAAACAATTATTACTATTTTGAATGTTTTATTTGAATCATCCTGAAAACTTGCAGCTTTTTCTGAAATATACCACTTTTTGTCTATATATCACTTAGAGCGAGGTGATAATTAATGAAGTTAAACAAAAGTGACTGTTTAAATAAATTATAATTAGATTCTTCTTAATTGATGTTATGATTGGCCCTGAAATCCAAAAAAGAAAATGCTTGACTTTTTACAAGTCAAACAGATGTTTCGACTAAGGTGGGGGTCCTAATCGGTGTTTTATTCTGAAAAAACTATTTCACATCGTGTAATGTGAAAGTTTTTTTGCAAGATATGCTAGTGGGGACTATTAATGAATTCATTTGATGTGACAAAAATTATAATTTATGAAAATTTGTTCATACCAAAATAAATAAACAATAGCTTTACAAGCATACCTCGCGAAAAATGTCAACATTATACCAAGTAAAATAATTTTTCTATAATGAAACACTGATAAGGACTCCCACTTGGATCAAAACGTCTGTTTGACTTGTGAACAAAATCAAGACATTCTATTTCTGGACTCTAAAACCAATTTTTCACATTGACTTAGAGAGATGATAATTAATTTAAGTTAGGAAACATAATTGCCTTAACAATTAGTTATTGTTTATAAGTATCTTCTGTTAGAGCAATACTATAAAGTTGAAGGTCTTTTCTGAAATTTTTAGCTTTTTTTTTGACTTTGTAGTAAGGAATAAATCAAAAATAATAATATTAATAATAATTTAAACGTTAAGACTCTCAGTAACGACTTCAAGGAAAATTTACATTTAATATGATCCGTATAAAAAAATTTTAGGATATTTTAAATATCTGTTTTATTGACAAAAATATACTTACAACAAAGAAGGAGTTAGTTTAATAAATGATTTTCTCTAATGTAGATTCATTATTGGGTCATGACTGAAAAGCGTAGGCAAATAAAAAATTTCAGAAAAAACTGTAACTTTTTAGCATTACTTAATACAGATGAAAATAATTTAAAACAAGAATGTCTTTAAACAATTAAGATTGCTAAATTGCATAAAATATTCCCTGTCTTTAGTGAAAAGTGGACACAAAGCTAAAAATTCCAGAAAAAAACCACAACTCTTCAACATTATAAAGAGAATATTATCAAAAACAATAATTAATTTAGAAAATTATGTTTGTTAACCAGAGTAATTCATTTCCTTAATCTAATTAAAAAGTGAAGTAAAAGTAAAGAAAAAGTGTAATATGTGCGAATAAACTGCAACTTTGGAGCATTATTCTAAGAAAAAATTGTCCTCAATCAAAATAAATGTTTTAAACAATTGTTTCTGTCGAGTTCAATCAATCTTTGCCTTGCTCTAGCTAAAAAGTTAAAGACAAGTTCAAAAATTCGTAAAAAACCGCGACTTTCTAGCTCTATTCTGAACAAAAATCGTTAAAGAAAATAAAGTGTTCAAACAATTTATTAAAACATCGAGTTGTCAATATAAAGTAATAATTTATGTTTTACATGTCGCAACAAAAACAGCAAGGAAATCATAATTAGGGCCTAATATTCGCAAGACTTAAATTTTCACTTATGGGGTTTTTTGGGACTCTATAAAACAGACTTATGGGGGTTAGACTCAAACAGTTATTATTCATATGTATTCTATAGCTAATTGTAAAAAGAAATATTGAGTTTTAATTCGATTCACCTAATATTGACAATTCTCAATAAAATATACAAAAGCGTCTTTTTTTCTTATGGGAAATATGTGTTAAACTTCATGCGGCTTCTGAAACCTATAAATATCATTTTAAAAAACGCATTTTTGTCAAAAAAAAACTTAGAAGCATTTTTGGGTCTAACCATATATAAAACCTATTGAGGCACCATATAATCAACTAATTTATTCATTTTTTGAAGCATTTTTATTTTCATTCGTTATCATAATGTGTCGCAGGTCACGTACGCCCCTATTAACATATACTCTAAAAATTTATTCCGAGATAAGGAACTTTGCTTTGGAACTCGAACAAATGAGATGACTCACGAATGAGATTTGATATCATATCATAATTTTAGTATTTGTTTAAAAAAATTAAGTTAAATCAGCAATCAAATCTGACAATTTCACGTTGAATATCTCCTTATCATATTATTATGCGGAACTAATTTTGATATTTTTTTATTTCAGTTTTTTATTTTACACCTTTCTCGCCAAATACGTTCAATGTGTCATTTCGTGTGTCATGCAGCGCGTACGCCGTTTTGGGACTTACACATTTTTTCATATAAAAATATTTACACAGGTTCAATCATGACCAATAAAATAACGATTTAACGTCACCAAGGCGCGAAATCATATTTTTCGACTGACGTGAAAATAAAACGAAAAAATAAATTATTAAAATTATTATCGGGATTATTTGAGATTAAATCTAATTTATGATAATTTGGAAAAATACATATTTTTGCATTCTAATTTATGTACAATTGTTTGTACTGATCATCTATGTGGAGGCTTGACTACATATACGAGGCATTTTAAGAAATAATCAGTCAAATCCAGAAATTCTAACAAAATCAGTTTTCTCTAGTTCGAAAAAATTATGTCTTTATTTGGGGTTCTGCTTCTTGCCTTCGCGGTTTTTTTAAATTTAGTTGGTACGTATAATTATATAAATATCATTAATAATTTTAAAACTATTTGGATTTTGTTTGGCTATCATAATCTTTAGTAGAAGAAGCCGATTAATAACCCAATTTAAATTTGAATTGTTTTGAAAAATCGCTCATTGTGTCAGGGTTAATTTTTTAAATTATCTAATTTGGACACAGTAGGAATAAAATTGAAAAATAGACTACTCTTTAAATTCTGTTGACTTTATATGCATTAACTCAAATTAAGTTTATTACAGGTAAAAAAAGTGATTTTACGATATATTTAAAAAATTTGGCATATATTGTTGTTGAAAATCTGATTGTCTTTTTATAACTTGCTGTCGTTTTATATCTTAAAAACTGGTTTTGAAAAAGGTATCTATAAACAATCCTGCGTGGGCAAAATAAAACTTTTAAAATATGTAATAAATTACTGTAAATATTATACATTTTTTTGTTAGTGTTTTTTTGTCGCTGCAAATTACCATATATGAAAAAGTTAATAAGAAATCATAAAATTGCGAAAAAGGCTTAATATTTTTTTAACCTCAGGGTAAAAAGTATTTTTAATCACAAATTATTAGATTTCAATTATTCACATTTTTTTGAATTGATTATATTTTTAAGTTTTGGTAATGTTTTTTTTTATCGTTTAACGTTTCTTAAGCAAAACTCATTAGATTTTAAAGGTTGATCATATTGTACTAATTTTAGGTAACCTTAGCTGTTTACGCAAAAAATTGATATTTTCAAACAAAAATTATTATCATTTGAACCATATTTAGAATAATTAAACAATTTTGGATTATTCCGATGTTTCAGTAGGAAACTAATATATTGAAAAAAATTAGATTTTACAAAATATCTTTTTTAAATTAATTTAATTTAAATAAGAATTATTATAATTTGAATAAGGTTTTGAATCTTTTAACTGCTTTGGATCATGTTAGTGTTTTTGTGGAAAACTATTGGTATTTTTAGTTTTTAAAATTATATTCTGAAGAATATTTACGATTTTTAACTTTAGGTGATGGCCGCATGTTTCAGAAAAAAAATGTTATTTTCAAAATCACTATATTTAAAAAAAAGTTTAATAATTTAAGAACAATTTTAGATCACATTGACGTTTTACATCAAAACTTTGTATTTTTCAACAAAGCTCTTCATAATTTGAACAAGATTTAGAGTTTCCAAACAATTTTGGATTTTGTTAGTGTTTTTTGTCGCAAATGGTCATTATTAGGTTTTTGTGTCATAAAAATTTAAAAAAGATTCATGACCTTAAAAAATTTTAAGTTATGTTAACGTCTTTCACTAAAAATTGGTAGTTTCAAAGAAAAGTCGTTTGAGTTTAAACAAGTTTTGCAGTTTTTGATTAATTACAGATTATATTATTGTTTTGTACATGACATTTTTTTGCAAACTAAAATCATTACAGTTTTAACAAAATTTAGAATTCTTTAAAATTGGTAGATGTTTCTAGTGACATTCGTCGAAAATAGATAATTTTAATAAAAAAAATTATATTTTGAAGAAGATTTATGAGCTTAAACAATTTTAGGTGATGCTAGCGTTTTACACAAAACATCGTTTTTTTAAAAGCGAAAATCTTCATCATTTGTAAAATATTTAGAATATTTTAGGAATTTTCAATTATATTAGTGTTAGTCGTCAAGTTCTAATTCTTAAAATCGGTTACTGTAGTTATAAAGGAGCTTGGAAATTACATAGTTGGAAATTATATAGTTTGGATGAACGAAGTCATTTGAAATTTTGGATTTTGATAAGTTATATTTTTTAATTACAGAAAAAAGTTCACAGTACGGTGAACAATCAACTTTTTCTTCAAAACCTAAATGGCGACTTTCAGTAGGATTCGAAGGATTTCCAAAACATGCAGGAACATCTGAACCAGAAAGAAATAATCAAAATCCTCTTCAAAATCGTTCAAAAAGTCCTACAAGACAAGAAAATCTTCCATTAGCAAGAGAAAATAAAAATGTTTCTGAAAAAGGACAGCATTTTGCAAAACTTCGATCCCAATTTCCAATACATCCAGGATCCTTAGAACCCGGATCAGTAACTCCGCAACTAAGAACAGAAAATGAAAATTCTCGTCAATATCCTCCAAAAGGTCAGACAAGTCAGGAAAATCTACAACCAGCAAGAAAAAATGAAAATCATCCTGAAGAATATGAACATCGGCCTGAACAAAACCAACATCCTGTAAAACCTCATCCAGAATCAAAAGATTCTTCAAAACCAGAAGTTCCTCCAAGAGATCCTGGTGATCCTGAAGGTCCTGGTGTCATGTTCTGGTTACCTACTCACAAGTGAAGGGTTAAGAGACATAGAGCAATTTTTTTAACTTAGCACATTACATTAAGTAGAAAGCATGCATAATTATTTATATACATAATAAAACAAAATTTCGAAATTTGATAGCTGTCTAAGTTATTTCTAATTATTGCCAACATATAGATATCCAAATTGTTCCAAAATGGAATTAAATACAAGCACACGTATATGTTTGATGTGTGTAGTCTAAAATTTTTTAAATTGTTTATACAATCGAGAAAGAGGGAAAAATCATTAAAAAGTACTGGAAGAATAATTGTTTTTTTTACTGGTGCATTGTGTATCAGCTCTTTTTGCTTCCTCATAGAAAAATGTTCTATTCAGTTTCATTTATTATTTTGAATTTTTCAGCACAAATTAGTATAAAACACTTTATGCTTGTCCTATGCTTGAAAAGAAATTTGTTAGCTTATTCATTTTAAGGGGTGGACTTACTTTGAATCAGAAATATTCAATGTGTTACTTCATCACATACAAACAGGGTATAGAAATAGGAGACATGATGAATACAAAAGTTCAATAAGAGAAGGTGATTGTGAAATTGAAATAGCTCAAAAATTGAATTTAATGTCATTTGATTATTTTGTAAAATATTGACACAATTAAAGGCCGAGCATTAATTTTTAGTACACAATAATACAATTGTGGCTGATAAATTTAGATAATAATAATAATAATAAGATACTACCGAGTCACGAAATTAGGGGACAACCTTTTTTTTTTGCTTAAAATTTAAATATCTTCTGAAATAATAAATAGGTTTTTAAGTTCTCAGTACTAATAATGCTTATAGTTCCGCGGATCCTGTTTCTAAACTCGTATATTAGGTAGCGCATTGATTGCGAATAATAAATATATAATTCAATTATTTATTGTTGCAGTCTGTAAACACGATAACTTCCGAAGGAATCATCCGATTGGATTGCCTTTCGGCACATTGTTTTAAGGCCTGATTTTCTTGGACGATTTTTCTAACCAGTAATTTTTATTCAACGTTTCTGGTTTTATCTATCAAAAATGCTTTTCGAAAAATGCAAATTTACATTTTTAAGCGTGATATAAAACGAAATATAAAAATATGTTAAAGAGCAAAATTGTTCATCTTAAGTAGGTCAATGAATTTTTCAAGACAATAATTTTAATGAGACGCTTATTTTTCGTTTCAATCGTGAAAAATGGTATTGAAAATAAAAAATTACATTTTTTAAAAACCTATGAAAAAACAATAAAAATGAAGACAAAGAATGATTTAAATTATTTTCCAATAGAACGTTTAGTTTCTGTTTCAATTGTAAAAAAATAACATAACTAATTAAAAAATAAAATTTTTGGAAAAAAGGACACATTACAAATAAGAATGAATAGAGAAAAGTTTTTCACCCGAAAAATATCTACAAATGTGGGGTATATCATTTTTTTAATAGAATGCGCAGTTTTTGTTTGGATGGCAAGAAGAACATCTAAAAAAATAATATTTTTGGACCAACGACACAAGATACAAAAAAAAACAGACGAAAGTTGCTCACCAAACAATGATCGAGAAACTTGTTATGAATTATTTTTTGATAGGATGTGTAGTTTTCTATTAACGTAAAAATAACATTATTATACAAAAAAATGTTTTGGATAAAAAAAATGTTAAAAATTTTAGAAGAAACCGCAACTAGCTAGCGTTAATAAAGAAAAATAAACACTAATGAATCATTTATATAATTATTTTTGTTTAATTAAATTAATCATTTCCTCACTCCAGGTGAAAAGTAGACTATTAGTTGAAAATTTCAGAAATAAACGAAACCTTCTGGCATAATTCAAATTTAATATTGTTATCAAAAATAATAATTTGTTCAAACAATTAGGTTTGTTAACTTAAATTAATTATTTACCTCACTCTAATTGTAAATTGGACAAAAAGTAGAAAATTTTTGGAAAAAACGCAATTTTCTAGAATGATTAAAAAAAAATATTGATAATAATTATAATAAATTGTTTTTTAAGCCCTGACTTTTTAATTCTTTTTTGAAAAAAATTGTTGAAAACAATAATAAATTCTAAATCAAATAAATGTAATTATCTTATTATCAGCATAAAGTAGAATTTCGCGTATTAGAAAATTTAAAATTTATTAAAATAAGAAAACTAAAGGGAATTAAAAAGAATATATTTATCTTAAGGGTGAATATGACCCAAAATTAATAAATCAACACATTATTATTGTTTATAACTATGTTCTCTTAGAGTAATGATAGAAAGTTACCCGAAACTTACCCGAAAAAACTCTTTTACGATAAAAAGTTACATTTCTTCTGGTATTGCTATTTTTTGTAATTTTTAGTTGAAAAAAACCAAAAATTATTAATATGTACATAAATTTTAACAAAAGATCTTTAACAAGGATGGTTTAAATTCAAAATGATTCATGTAGAAAATTTAAAGAATATTTGAAATATTTGTTTTATTTCAGAAAAATATATTCAAAACACAGAAAGTAATAAAAAAAAACTTTTCTCTAACGTCTATTTATTCTTGGTTCATAACTAAAAATGAAACAAAAAGAGAACATTTTAAGAAAACTCGCAACTTTTTAGGAATCATATAAAATCTGATAGTTATAGATAATAATAAATGGTTTGAACAATTCATTGAAATATTTAATTATCAATATAAAGTATTATTTAATGTATTTCAAACAATTTGTATCCAAAAACTTAAAAAAAAACATAATTAGCGCAAAAAACTCGCAAACCCTAATTTTTCACTTATGGGGTTTTTTTGGCCCCTATAAAACAGATTTATGGTAGCGAGATTCAAAATGTAAGTATTTATTTGTATCTCATAGCTAATTTCAAAAAGATTTTCATATTACTTTATTTTTATTATATATAATAATTTTTTTATCGATAAATTTATCTTAATAATTGGCAGGTCACGTACGCCGCTATCAACGTATACTCTTGAAATTTATTTCGAGATAAACTTTGCATTGGAATTCGAACCTCTGTCTCACAAATGAGATTGAATGCCATCTGGTAATTTTACTGTTTGTTTTAAAAAACTTAGTTGAATCGGCAATCAAATTTATCAATTTTATGTGAAAAATTTTATCATTATATATGCGTATATATGTATATATATATATATAAATAATAAAAAGATTAAACAACCACCGCATGGCCGCATATATATCTTTGTGTATATTTTTTCACGCCTTTCTTGTCAAATCAGCCAACTGTGACTTCTCGTGTGTCGTGAAGCACGTACGCCGTTTTTGGCGTACACTTTTTTAATTAAAAAATATTTACACAGGTAAAATCATGACCAATATAATTACGATTTAACATCACAAGCGCGCGAAAACAAATCTTCAGACTGACGTCAAAATACATTGAAGAAGTAAATTACTTTAATTCTTATTTGACTCACTCAAGATATAATATAGTTCATGATATTTTCAAGAAGTAAATTTTTCCGCATTCTAATCCATATACAGCTGTTTATACTAAACAGCTGTGTAGAGGCTTGTATACGGGCATTCCCACGGAAGATGTAATTTTTCTGTTGCCGTAATATTATAGGCAAAATTACGCTTTAAATACAAGTTATATTGCATTAAAATAAACATACGGACTCCCTGAAACAAAAACAAAAGTTTATAGTCATTACTGAAGCCCTCATAAAATGATATGGCATATAATAGTTAGACAAATTTCCAAAAATATACCTGTGTAATATTTGTCACCCAGCTACAAATTGAATGCTTTACATGCTCATAGCTTTTTTTGCAACATGTTTAAAAATTCTGAGAAAAATCATGCAAGTTCAGTGGAGCATAGGATACTGAAGTTTAATGGTTTTGACGCTGTGTTTTCATTTATGACTCAGCAAGAAAATTCCAAAGTCATGTCACCGCTTTTACAATTCACGTGTGCGCTCCGAGGTCTGTAGTTGTTGAAAGTGCGCGCAACTAACTAGGTCAAAAATCTTTTAATTTTTTATTAGATTTAGGTAGCTAGCAGACACTATATAGAAAAAAAATGTGCTTTTCAAATTATTGAAGTATCGCACATTCAAATATCGAAAATTTTGAATTTGGTGAAAAAATGTCCCCTCTATTATCGTACTTTACTTCTAAATTTTTAAACATAAAAAAGTGCTTAGTAATTTAGAGGGCCGACAGCAATAGCGACTTATACACATACACTGAAATATTTTCAGAAATATTAACTAGTTACATCTACCTTGGCGATTTTTCGTAAAAGTATTTGCAAGTATAATAATAAATCTTTTATCATTCTAATAGTTTCACAATGATTTCATTGGTTAAAGATTGCATTTTTTCAAAATTTGTTTTCTTTTGGCTAAAAATTATTTTTATAATAAAATTTTAACTATTTTATCATTTATTAAAAAAGGATCGTTTTTAATTAAAGATTTATATTCTCTGGTTAAAAATTTAACAGTTTTGTAGAAAATTCGACTTCTTGGCTAAGAAGACTCAAAAGTTTTGTTAAACATTTTTCTTTTTGTGTTAAATATTTTATTATTTTTTGGTTTGAATTAAAATTATTGGTTAAAAATTATATGTTTGATTGAAAATTCATACCAATTGGATCTTCTAACGCATCGTCTTTTATATCGCAGTTGTGGTGCTCTACAGTTTCACCTTCTAATAATTCCTTAAAAGAGTCTCTCAGTGCGTCTAGTAGCTCGTCTGTGTCATGTAGCATTTCACCCTTGCCATTTCTCATGCTGACTAACTCTGTACTTTTACCTACCTTTATATTACTCTACGCCAATGTATAAATACTGTTCTTGATTGTAAGTTCAAGTAAACCTATATTTATCATTTTTCCAGATAAGCGAAAATGCTATCGTCAAAATCTGGGGTAACGGTAGTTGCCGTGTTATTGGCATTAGCACTAATTTATAGTGCGATTGTTGCAATGACGTGTGGTGTTATAGCATTTCCGAAGATGTTACAACGAAAGACTTTTGCAAAAAATAAACCATTTTTTTAATAAGAAGATTTTTTTTGTTTTAATCGTGAAAAACGTTACAAAACATGAAAAATTAAATTTGCCGGCAAAACTATACGAGACACAAAAAAATACTAACTATTCACAAATTTTGTTCAAACTATATTATAATAAGATGTACGGTTTTTGTTTTAATGGTAAAAAGAGAAATTCTTTATTTATCTATAACAAATTTGCTTATATATATATATATATAGTGTCTACAGTAACCACGAAGAAAAATTATTAT
>JAUELO010022917.1:0-10983 GCA_032357855.1 Amphibolips quercusostensackenii
TATATTTGAAATATTTTTTAAATATTTGAAATATTTTTTAAATATTTGATAATATTTGTGAAATTATTGAAATCTTTGAAATTCTTAGAAAATCATTGAAATCGTTTTGAAATTCATCTAAAATCTTTGCAAAATACTTAAAATATTATTAGAATTATTGAAATCTTTGTACAATCTTTGAAATCTATTTAATATCTTTGTAAAACATTTTAAACATTTGATAATATTTGTGGGATAATTTAAATCATCGAAATCCTTAGAAAATCATAGAAATCGTTTTGAAATCTATCTGAAATCTTTGCGAAATATTTGAAATATTATTAAGATTATTAAAATCTTTGGGAAATCATTATAATCTTTTCAAAATATTTGAAATATTTTTGAAATATTTGGTGATATTTGTGAAATAATTGACATCTTTGAAATCCTTGGAAAGTCATTAAAATTATTGTGAAATCTTGCTGATACTTTTGGAAATCTTTTCAAAACATTTAAAATATTTTTTACAATATTTAGTAATGTTTGTGAAATTATTGAAGTCATTGAAGTCTTAATGAAATATTTGAAATCTTTAGGAAATCATTGCAATATTTGCGAAATCTTAGTGAAATTTTTTGAAATCTTTTCAAAATATTTGAAATATTTGATAATATTTGTGAAATTATTTAAATATCTGGTAATGTTTGTGAAATTACTAAAATCATTGAAATCTCAATGAAATATTTGTAAAATCTTTTCGAAATTTTTGCGAAATATTTGAAATATTTTTTTAATATTTGATAATATTTGTGAAATTATTTGAATCTTCGAAATCCTTAGAAAATCATTGAAATCGTTTTGAAATCTATCTGAAATCTTTGCGAAATACTTGAAATATTATTAAAATTATTGAAATCTTTGTATAATCTTTGAAATATATCTGAAATCTTTGCGAAACATTTGAATTCTTTGAGAAATCTTTCGAAAATCATTGAAATATTAGATGATATTTGTGAAATAATTGAAATACTTAAAATACTTAGAAAATCATTTAAATCGTATTGAAATCTTTCTGATATTTTTGCCAATCCCTTAAGAATATTTGAAATATTTTTGAAATATTTGGTAATGTTTTTGGAATTATTGAAATCATTGAAGCCTTAATGAAATATTGAAATCTTTAGGAAATCATTAAAATATTTGTGGATTCTTTGCGAAATATTACAATATTTTCTAAATATTTGTGAAATTATTGAAATCTTTGTGAACTTTCTGAAATCTATTTGGAATTTTTTTTTAAGAATTAAAATATTATGATTATCTGATAATATTTGTAGAATTATTAAAATCTATGTAATATCCTTAGAAAATCATTAAAATCGATTTGATATCTTTCTAATATTTTTGGAAATAGTTTCTAAAATTTTGAAATATTTAGTAATGTTTGTGAAATTATTAAAATTATTGAAATATTAATAAAATATTTGTGAAATCTTTGTGAAATTTTTGCGAAAATTTGAAATATTTTTTTAATATTTGATAATATTTGTGAAATTATTGAAATCT
This sequence comes from Amphibolips quercusostensackenii, assembly GCA_032357855.1. Lineage (NCBI taxonomy): Eukaryota > Metazoa > Arthropoda > Insecta > Hymenoptera > Cynipidae > Amphibolips > Amphibolips quercusostensackenii. Next base: position 1,546 of record JAUELO010022917.1, read on the forward strand.
TTAAAATCCTTAGAAAACCTTTGAAATCGTTTTGAAATCTTACTGATACTTTTGCAAATCCCTTTAAAATATTTGAAATATCTGATAATGTTTGTCAAATTATTGAAGTCATTATTGAAGTCTTAATATAATATTTTAAATCTTCAGGAAATCATTGCAACAGTTGTAAAATCTTTTTAAGTCTTATTAAAATATTTGAAATATTTGATAATATTTGTGAAAATATTAAAATCTCCGTGTAATCCTTAGGAAATCATTGAAATCTTTGTGCACTCTTTGAAATCTATTTAAACTCTTTAAAATACTTAGAAAATCATTGAAATCGGTTTGATATCTTTTTGATATTTGTGGAAATCTTTCCAAAAATTTTGAAATATTTGGTAATGTTTGTGAAAATACTAAAATCATTGAAATCTTAATTAAATTTTTTAAATCTTTAGGAAATTATTGAGATATTTAAAGTCCTTAGAAAATCATTGAAATCGTTTTGAAATCTACCTGAAATCTTTGCGAAATATTTTAAATATTATTAAAATTATTGAAATCCTTAGAAAATAATTGAGATAGTTTTGAAATCTTTCTTATACTTTTGGAGATCCCTTAAAAATATTTGAAATATTTTTAAAATAGTTGATAATGTTTGTGAAATTATTGAAATCATTGAATTCCTAATGAAAAATTTGAAATCTTTAGGAAATTATTGAAATATTTAAAGTCCTCAGAAAATCATTGAAATCGTTTTGAAATCTGCCTGAAATCTTTGCGAAATATTTTAAATATTATTGAAATTATTGAAATCTTTAGGAAATCATTAAAATCTTTGTATAATATTTGAAATATACCTAAAATCTTTGCAAAACATTTGAAATCTTTGTGAAATCTTTAGAAAATCATTGGAATATTTGTAAAATCTTTTGAAATCTTTTTAAAATATTTAAAATATTTTTGAAATTATTGAAGTCTTTGTACAGTCTTTGAAATCTATCTAAAATCGTTGCTAAACATTTGTAATATTAAAAAATATTTGTGGAATAATTGAAATCTTTGAAATCCTTAGAAAATAATTGAAATAGTTTTGAAATCTTTCTTATACTTTTGGAAATCCCTTAAAAATATTTTAAATATTTCTGAAATATTTAGTAATGTTTGTGAAATTATTGAAATCATTGAAGTCTTAATGAAATATTTGAAATATTTAGGAAATCATTGCAATATTCGTGCTATTTTTTGAAATCTTTTCAAAATATTTGAAATATTGAGTAATATTTGTGAAAATATTAAAATCTCTGTGTATTCCTTGAGAAATCATTGAAATCTTTGTGCACTTTCTGAAATCTATTCAAACTCTTTGAAATCCTTAGAAAATCATTGAAACCAGTTTGATATCTTTTTGATATTTTTGGAAATCTTTTCAAAAATTTAGAAATATTTGGTAATGTTTGTGAAATTACTAAAATCATTGAAATCTTAATGAAATATTTGAAATGTTTAGGAAATTATTGAAATATTTGAAGTCCTTAGAAAATCATTGAAATCGTTTTGAAATCTATCTGAAATCTTCGCGAAATCTTTGGAAAATCATTGAAATCTTTGTATAAACTTTGAAATATATCTAAAATCTTTGCGAAACACTTGAAATCTTTGTGAAATCTTTGGAGGATCATTGAAATATTTGTGAAATCTTTTGAAATCTTTTTAAAATATTTAAAATATTTTTGAAATATTTAGTAATGTTTGGAAAATAATTGAAATCTTTAAAATTCTTAGAAAATCATTTAAATCGCATTGAAATCTTTCTGATATTATTGGAAATTTCTTAAAAATATTTGAAATATTTCTGAAATATTTGGTAGTGTTTGTGAAATTATTAAAATCATTGAAGACTTAATGAAATATTGAAATCTTTAGTAAATGATTGAAATATTTGTGTATTCTTTGCGAAATATTAAAATATTTTTTTAATATTAATGAAATTATTAAAATCTTTGCAAACTTTCTGAAATATATTTGAATTTTTTTTTAATAATTAAAATATTTTTCGATTATCTAATAATATTTGTAAAATTATTAAAATCTGTTTGAAATCTTTAGAAAATCATTGCAATTTTTTTGGACTCTTTGTGAAACCTATCTGAAATTTTTATGAAATATTTTTAATCTTTCGGAATCTTTGCGAAATATTTGAAGATTTGTTCAATCTTTGTGAAATCTTTGAAATCTTTATTAATTCATTGAAATTTTTGTGAAATTTTTCTGATATTTTTAAAAATATTTTAAAAATATTTGGTAATATTTTTGAAGTTATTGAAATCATTAAAGTCTTTCTGGACTCTTTTTAATTTATCGGAAATCTTTAAGAAATCATTGAAATCTATTTGAAATCTTTGTGAAGTCTTTCGGAAATCATTAAATTATTTGTACAATCTTTTCAAAATCTTTTGAAATCTTTCCGAAAAATTGAAAATATTTTTAAAATATCTGATAATTTTTGCGAAATTATTGAAATCCTTGTGAAATCTTTGAGAAATCATTGAAATCTTCGCGCACGCTTTGAAATTTTTCTGAAATTTTTGTGAAATAATTGAAATTTATCCGAAATCTGCGAAATATTTGTGAAACTTTTTAAATCTTTAGAAAAACGCTTAAATCTTTGCAAAATATTAAAAATATTTTTGAAACATTAGAGAAATTTGTGAAATCTTTGAAAAATAATTTAAATTTTTTTGAAGTCTTATGAATTTATCCCAAATATGTGCTAAATATTTTCAATCTTTGGAAAATCGTTGGAAAAATATTGAAATCTTTGTGCGATCTTTGAAATCTATCGGAAATCTTTATGAAATAATTTAAGTCTTCATGAAATTTTTTTAATCTTTGTGAAATCTTTGTAAAATCTTTGAAAAAACTTTGAAATTTTCGTGCAATCGTTTAAATATATCGGAGATTTTTGCGAAACCTTCAAAATTTTTGGGAAATTATTAAAATCTTTGTGTCATCTTTGAAATCTATCGGAAATCTTTGTGAAATAATTAAAGTCTTTATGAAATCTTTTACATCTGTCCGAAATCTTTGAAATATCATTGAAATCTTTTTGAAATATTTTACATACATTGAAAATCTTTGCGAAACCTTCAAAATTTTTGCGAAATCTTCGGGAATTCATTCAAATCTTTGTGCAATACTTGCAAAATATTTGAAATATTTAATAATATTTGCAAATTTTGTAAAATCTTTGGTAAATTATAGAAATATTTAGCAAATGAATTTTTATACCTGTATTTATTATTTATTATGATTTATTGTTTACTATTCATTGTTTATTTATATATTTATTGTTTATATAAAATTTATGAACAGCATAATATTATTAAACTATGTACAAATTGTGCTATTTAATATTAAAATTATATGCTACTGCCCCCACTTAGAAAAAAAGGCTCCGCCGCTTCTGGTGACATCACATATGGAAAATATGAAGGTGAATAACAATTTTTTGAAATGCTTGAAAAAATTATTATTTTAAGCCAAGAAAAAAACCTACTACACGTTTTTGAGAAAAAAGATTTTTTTATTCTTAACAATTAAAAATCTGATTTTTCTCAAAAACAGCGCACAACATGAATAGCAGTTCACAGTTTGAAATTGCTCAGCTTCCTGAAATCTGTTTAATTGCACCCTTTCCAGGTGTTTATATTGTTTAATTCAATAAATTTTTCCAAAAATATAAAAAAAAAAATAGATAAAGATCGACTGAAATAAAATTTAGTTCAACGAACTTTAACATTTAATTTTTTTAAACAAAATAGGTATAGCAATTTATAGTTTCAAATTGTGCCCTTTCCTGAAATCAATGAAAGTGTACCCTTACCAGATGTATATTTTGTGTGTTTTAATAAAAATGTTCAAAATATATAAAAAATCTATTTGAACGAAAAAAATAGAATTTTGTTTAACGAACTTTAACCTTTTATTTTTAAAAACATTTCTTTGTAGTTCACTGACTATGTAAAAAAAATGTTCCATGACATTATTGAATTTCTTGAGCTTCAATGTAAAGAAAATTTTTTTTTATCTTTAAAGTCAAAAATCTAATAAAGCGACTAAAATAGCATTTATTTTGACAAACTTAAAGATTTTATTTATAGAAACCTTTTTTTCTTTAGCTGAGTATCATTATTTAAACTCGTCCGTCTTTCTGAAATCTATAAAAATTAATTATTTTTTATCTGAAAATTCAACTATTTCATTTTTGGTGAAAGCTCGGTCTTTTTCAGTCAAAAGTTCATCTTTTTTGTTGAAAATCAAGTTTTTGATTGAAGATCCATGCATCCCGTTAGAAATGCTTTTTTTCGGTAAAAAATCTATTAGAAATTAATTTTTTTGCTTAAAGACTTATAATTTTAGTTGAAAAATTATCTCCTGGGTTGAAAATTTAACAAATTTGTTGAAAAAACTTTTTGTTTTTAGTTTAAAATTAATTTTTTAACTGAAAATTCAACTTTTTCATTTATGGTGAAAGATTTGTCTTTTTCAGTTAAAAGTTCATGTTTTTGGTTAAAAATTTAACTATTTGATTAAAAATTCATGTATTCAGTTAAATTTTTTTTTTCGGCAGAAATTGTATTTAAAATTCATTTTTTTGTTAAAGATTTATCATTTCAGATAAAGCATTATCTCTTTGGCTAGAAATTCACTGATTGTATTAAAAAAACTTTTTGCTTTTGTTCAAAAATTAATTTTTTAACTGAAAATTGACTATTCTATTTTAACGGAAGATTGGTCTTTTTTAGTTAAAAATTAATCTTTCTAGTTGAAAATTCAAATATTTTGTTAAAAATATATGTTATCTGTTGAAAAATCTTTTTTTTTTGGTAGAAGATTTATTCAAAATTCATTTTTTTATCAAAGATTTATCATTTCAGTGGAAAACTTATCTCTATGGTTAAAAATTCGACAATTCGTTAAAAATTGATGTATTCTGTTAAAAATTCTTTTTTTTTCGATGGAAAATGTTTTCAAAATTAATTTTTTTTAAATAAAGATTTATTATTTTAGTTGAAAAATTATCTCTTCAGTTGAAAATTATACGATTTTGTTTAAAAAAACTTTCTGTTTTAAGTTAAAAATTAATTTTCAAACTGAAAATTTTAGTATACTATTTTTTTGTGAAAGATTTGTCTTTTTCATTCAAAAATTCATCTTTTTGGTTGAAAATTCTACTATTTGTTCGGAAATTTATGCATTCTGTTAAAAAATTTTTTTTTGTAGAAAATTTATTGAAAATTCATTTTTTTGTTTGAGGATTTATTATTTTAATTGAAAAATTATCTTTTTGATTGAAAATTCAACAAATTTGTTAAAAAACACTTTTTGCTTTTTGTTTAAAATTAATTTTTTAACTGAAAATTAAACTATTTCACTTTTGGTGAAGGATTTGTCTTTTTCAGTTAAAAGTTCACCTTTTGGTTGAGAATTCAACTATTTCATTGAAAATTCATGTATCCTGTTGAAAATTTTTCTTTTTTTCCGGTCGAAAATTTATTCAAAATTCATTTTTTTATTAAAGATTTATTATTTTAGTTAAAAAGTTATCCTTATTGTTGAAAATTCGACAATTCGTTAAAAATTAATGTATTCTGTTAAAATTTTTTTTTCGCTAGGAAATGTATTTAAAATTAATTTAAAGATTTATGATTTTAGTTAAAAAAATTATCTCTTTAGTTGAAAATTATACGGTTTTGTTGAAAAAAAACTTTTTGTCCTGAGTTAAAAATTAATTTTCCAACTGAAAATTTTACTATACCATTTTTTGTGGAAGATTTGTCTTTTCCATTTATAAATTCATCTTTTTGGTTAATAATTCAAATATTTGATTAAAAATGCATGTATTCTATTAAAAATTCTTTTTTTTTGTAGCAAAATTTATCAAAAATTCATTTTTTATTGAAGATTTATCATTAAAGTGAAGCAATTATCTTATTGGTTAGAAATTCAATGATTGTATTAAAAAACCTTTTGTTTTTGGTTAAAAATTAATTTTTCAACTGAAAATTTAACTATTCTATTTTTAAGAGAAGATTAATATTTTTTGGTTGTAACTTCATCTTTTTAGTTGAAAATTCGAATATTTTGTTAAATATATATGTATTCTGCTAAAAATTCTTTTTTTTTTGGTGGAAAATTGATTTACTATTCATTTTTTTATTAAAGATTTATCATTTCAATTAGAAACTTATCTCTATAGTTGAAAATTCTCCAATTTGTTAAAAATTTAAGTATTCTGTTACAAAATTCTTTTTTTCACTAGAAAATTAATTCAAGATTAATTTTTTTTAATCAAATATTTATCATTTTAGTTTTAAAAAATTATCTTTTTAGTTGAATATTGTACGATTTTTTGAAAAAAAACTTTCTGTTTTAAGTTAACAATTAATTTTTCAACTGAAAATTTTAGTATACCATTTTTTGTGGAAGATTTGTCTTTTTCATTCCAAAATTCATCTTTTTGGTTGAAAATTCTACTATTTGTTTGAAAATTTATGCATTCTGTTAGAATTTTTTTTCGGTAAAAAATTTATTGAAAATTTATTGTTTTGGTTAAAGATTTATTATTTTAGTTAAAAAATTATCTCCTTGGTTGAAATTTCAACAAATTTGTTGAAAAAACTTTTTATTTCTTGTTTTAAATTAATTTTAACTGAGAATTCAACTATTTCACTTTTGGTGAAAGATTTGTCTTTTTCAGTTAAAAGTTCATCTTTTTGGTTGAAAATTCAACTATTTGATTGAAAATCCATGCATCCTGTTAAAAATTCTTTTCTTTCGGTAGAAAATTTATTGAAAATTCATTTTTTTGGTTAGAGATTTATAATTATAGTTAAAAAATGATATCTTTGGTTGAAAATTTCACAAATTCGTTTGAAAAAATTTTTGCTTTTTGTTTTAAATTAATTTTTTAACTGAAAATTCAACTATTTTATTTTTGGTGAAATATTTTTTTTTTCAGTTAATAGTTCATCTTTTTGGTTGAAAATTCAACTATTTCATTGAAAATTCATGTATCCTGTTCAGAATTTTTTTTCCTCTGTAGAAAATTCATTGAAAATTCATTTTCTGGTAAAAGACTCATAATTTTAGTTAAAAAATTATCTCCTTAGTTGAAAATTTAACAAATTTGTTTAAAAACCTTTTTGCTTTTTGTTTAAAATTGTTTTCTAACTGAAAATTCAACTGTTTCATTTTTGGTGAAAGATTTGTCTTTTTCAGATCAAAGTTCATCTTTTTGTTTGAAAATCAATCTTCATGACTCAACAATTATCTTTTTGTAAATTCATTTTCTTTTTAATATTCATAATTTTAGTTGAAACTTTACATATGTGGTGGAAAAGTTTATTATTTTGTTAAAAATTAGTTTTATTTTTGATTAAAAGTTGATTTTTTTAAATAAAAATGTAACTTTTTACTTTGTGGTCAAAATTAATATTTAATTAAAAATTATCTTTTCTAGGTAAAAATGGTCTTTTTTGGCAGAAAATTAATCTTCTTGGTAAAAAAATCTTTTTGGTTGAAAATCCAACTATTTGTTCGTAAATTTTACTACTTTGTTGAAAAATCGTTTTTTCAAACATTAAAAATTCATTTTTCAACTCAAATTTGAACTATTATATTTTTTGTTGAAAATTAATATTCCTTATTAAAAATTATTCTTTTGTAGTTGAAAGTTCATCTGCTTGGTTGAAAATTCATGGACTTTGTTGAAAATTTCACTTTTTTGCCAGAAAATTAATCTTCTTTGTAAAAAAATCATCTTTTTAGTTGAAAATATTACTATATCGTTAAAAATTTATATTTTTTATTAAAAATCAATCTACATAGTTGAAAGTAGAATTACTTTAATTGGTTGAAAATCAATTTTTTTCAACATAAAATTTCACTATTCCATTTTCGGTTGAAAACAGGAAATTTGACTGTTTGGTTTGAAAATTTAAGAATTTTTCTCTCTCTCGAATGAAAAATATTTCTTGGTTGAGTGTTCGACTTTTTAGCTTGAATTTAAATGCTAACAATACATCTTTTTGGTTAAATTTTATTGTTTTGATTTAAATAAAATATTTTCGGTGGTTGTAATATCAAATTTGTTGTTGTTAAGAATTAATATTTTGATTGAAAATTGAACCAATTGGTTAAAATTTGAACTTCTTTCTATAAAATCGATTTTTTTTAAAGGTCCTTCAGGTGAAAAATATATTAGTTAAATAATTTAATTTTTTATTATAAAATCGACTATTTTGCTAAAAATTGATTTGCTGAAAATTGATTTGCTTAAAATGTATCCTTTTGGATTAAAAATTTTGCTTAGAATTCGTCCCTCGTGGTTTAAATTTTAACAATCGTATTGCAAATTCAACTTTTTTAATAAAAAAATTTATCTTTTTCAGATTAAAAGTTCATCACTTTTTGATAGAAAATTTTTTTGATGAAGATTCTTCTTTTTTTGGTTAAAAATTCAACTTTCTTCTAAACAATTCGTTTTTTTTCGCTAAATGATTTGATTATTTTGTTAAAAATGCAACCGTTTGTTATTGGAATAAATTTCTTTCATTTGAAGATTTAATCTTTGTTTAAAAATTTAACTATTTTGATGAAAATTCGACCCGCTTGCTTTGAAGTTTAAATATTTGGTTGTAAACGCAACTGTTGGGTTCATAATTAATTTTTTTTATTCTACTATTTTGTTGAAATTTGTTGATAATTCGTCTTTTGGATAGAAAATTTGTCTCTTTTGCTTGAAAATTAACTTTTTTGTTTAAATATTTATCCTTTTAATTTTCAAGGTCAAGTGTTTCCTAAAACACTCTACTTTTCAACTTTAAAATTAACTTTTTTTGGTAAATCAATCATCTTTTTTGGTAGAAATTTAATCTTTTTTGTTGAAAACTCAACTATTTTGTTGAAAATGTAATGTGCTTCGAAATTAAAATCTTAAGAACTTCATATTGATTTCAGTACGGTACCTATACATTAATTTTATTTAAAATAATTTATTTTCATATTTCTGTTAAAAAATCACCCTATTTCTCCTGTTGTCAGAACTAGCATTTTAGGCTCTGGAGGCTCTTAAAATATTTTTTTTGTATGTTTTCTGTTTTAATTTAAGTGTTTATCAATTTAAACCAAAGAACAAATTTTGGCTTGAAAGGGGGTCGGTAGTTTCTAAACTGCTCAAGTGAGCAACAAGAAAGTGGGCAACTAGCAATTGGACATCTAGAAAGTGGGTAACTAGCAAGCGGACATCTAGCAACTGGGTAACTAGCAAGGGGCCAACTAGCAAGCTGGCAACAAGCAGGTGGGCAACTAGAAATTGGAAAACACGCAAGTGAATATGTATCAAGCGGGCAACTAGCAAGAGGGCAACTAGCAAGTCCTTGAACACAGGAG
>JAUELO010022925.1:0-10983 GCA_032357855.1 Amphibolips quercusostensackenii
GTATGGATCAAATCTTTAGCAGGAATAGTATTAATTATTTGGGGTCTTTGGCTTAGAGAATGAGCATTTTCTTCATAGGCTAATTGTTTGTTATATCTAATCTCAGTATTCGTAGGTACGTAACAGTGATCCTCGTCTTCCTCGGAACTCTCAGTATCTATGTTATTAGCCCTTTCCATCAATTCTCGCTTTTGAAACGTTGATAGTGGACGTGACCTACAATCTGGTTTGTAGTCGTCGTGACCGGGTATCTTATCTTTGTTTTCCAAGGCCTCGTGCTGTGTTATCGTATTAGGAAGTAGTCTGTTTTTTTCCGTTTCATCGTGTCGACCTTCTGTATTGGTTTCGACACTGGGGACTAATCCAGCTGCTTGACCTAGTCTTCCTATCTCTTGTATCTTATTTTCGTTTTCTTTGACTAGTATGGAAATATTAAGTTTTATGCTGGATGATTCTGTCATCATAGTTTGCATCATTTGTTCCATTTTGTTTAGAATATGTGCATTTGTTTGAGACATATTCTTCGCGAAGGTAAAATAGTCTTTTATTGTCGAGTTTTCGTCACTGTCAGTATCGGTCAGATAATTGTATATACTTAAATTTTCCCTATATTCGTGAAACGCCAGTGTGTTTAGGAAATAATGCGTTCGTGACAGGTGTTTAGGTGTCGCGTATTTGTTGTATGTTTTATTACTTTAATATTCGCTGATAAGTTGCCATAAACTGATCAACCATATCAGAGTACTACAATTGTTTGTTAACGATAAGATGTCCGTTGTGTAAGAACTATCTTGACGTAAACCAATAAACTTGACCCTACCGGAAATAAAATTAAATAGATTCGATTTCCGTCGCCTTCCTCAGTCCACAAGGGGATTTATACTGGTATTAGTTCAATTTAATTTCAAATGTGTGTTTTATGCTTACTTATTTTACAATGTTTTCGCTGTTGATAGTAGTCGTTGAGATGATGATTCTCTTTGCAGGTTTACCACGCTCTAGGTCTTACCGTCTATGTGACGAGCCCTAATTTGTTTTCAAACTTTTGTTTAGTAACTTTCGTAGTATAGGAGCTACTAAGTTCACTCACTAATAATGTTACTAACTTACTTGTTGACGTGAGACTATGTCGTAACAATAGTCTGCAGTAGAAATAGTTTTTCTTCTAAGTTTTCGGAATAATAACCTTTCGTAGGATAGGAGCTACTTAGTTCACTCGCTAATAAGTTATCTACTTACTGGCTCATATTATCGGGCTATCCCCTGGTGACAGTCCGGAGTTTTTCTGTTTGCAGGAATCTTAATTCCTTCTTGAATAAATTTCTTTCCTTTCTTGGTTCTTTTTATATTAAAGATAGTGCAAGTTTGACCCTATCAGGCAACCGTGGAAGCCGAGTCGTTTTGACACTATCCTGGCAGGATCGACAGAAAATGTAACGGTCCAGGAAATAATAAGTGTTTTTTAGAAAGTCGCTGTACACAAAGTACAGCGTTTATTTCATTAAAACCAATAAAGTACCAGCGCAACAGTATAACTGCCTAAATCTTGTCGCGGTAACGCTTATACAGTATCCTCTCTAATATCTAAGTTGGTTGTCTTAATCTTTAAGAGGGCCGTTAGTGACCTCGTTACATAACAATATACTTATATTTTTCTCATCATTTAAAAACACTTCTTTTTCTAAGAGCAGAACAGGCAAAACAAAACAAATCGGAAAACCTATGTACCCATAAGCAACATGATGTGTACTGACCTTTGTCCACGCTTCGCCTATGGAGAGGGAACTATCGAACGTAGAATCGGTCCCTCGTTTGCCCGGGCTTACTCTTAATATTTGAATTCTTATGAACTACAATAAATCCCTAAAGTAATGTTAACAGACGGCTTTTTCGCTTTTTAAATTTTTATTTTTTAAATGAAGAAATATATATTCTTACTGCTGCAAAAAACTCATTGTTTACGTATTTCATGTACACAAAAACTCCCATATAATAACAGATTCGGAAGTTTTTTTGCACTAGCATTGCTAGTAAATCGCCACCTTCAAAACGTTTATCAGTCTGGTGGTCTCGATTATTCAATCAGATTTGCTTCTATGGAAGTCCTTGTGTATTGTTATAATTAATGAGATTGAACAAGTGACATCAAATTTAGGTTATATTTGGAAATTCAATATTTCAGTTTCTCTTTCACTTTGTTTACATTTATTTTAATGATCGAACATAGCAAATGTTTGATTTTCATTTATTACATACAAATTTTTGTACACTGCGTACATAAAAAGATTTTCGAGATTGATATTTAACCTAACTGGCGCGTGGCAATGCTCGGATATTGTGAACTGCATTCTTTTTCTCCATATATTTATATATATAAATATATATATATATATATATATATATATGAGTTAAAGCATATATAAGTAAATGTTGAAATTATTTTTCGCGAGAGTGATGACAATATTAAAAAATGGTTTTTTATATGTGTAAATTGTTTAATTACTTTTTTGTAGATGATTTTAAAGTAAGTCTAATAATTATTAGTTTATTATACAAAAAAGTTTGAAAGAATTTAAAAATGATAAAAGTCGTTTGACTTTCCCTATTCAAGTTTTTAAAAACTGTCAATGTAATATTTTTTTATTCTTACTCCTTGATCCGTTTTCAGCTTAATACTTTTGACATTAAATTATTTAAAACTGGAATTGATTAACGTTCAATATCTTCTACAATTCAATCGTTTGAAAATAATTATAATTTATAGTTAAAAAGGTCATTTAGATTAATGCTTGGTTAAGTAATTAATTTTTACATAACATTTTAAATAGTTTCAAATTTAAAACTAAATAATTGAATGAATAACTTCTAAAAAAAGAAATATGTAATTGGTAAGGCATTGATTTGAAATATTTATTATAAAAAATTATTAACTTTTTTCGCAGATAAATTTGAAAAGGGGCTTGGAAAACTAGAAATTTCTTTAAAAAATATTTAGTTTTTAATGCTTTTAAAGAATTTAAATGTTTTATTCCAAAATTTTCAATTTTGATATTATGTCGAAAATTAAAAACTTTATTCTAGTTTCATAGATTTGAAATAAAGGTTTTTATTTTTGAAGATATGTAGTTAAAAACTTTTTATCTGTAAGCGCTTTTATTTTTTGTACAAAATTGTTAAACTTACATTTTTAATTACCAAAATGTTCAGTGCTCTGAATATGAAACTCCTAATAACAACGTGTAATTCTACAATCTTTTGCCATCAAAATTTCCTAGTTTAAATATTTATTTTTATAGGCACATTTTCAATGAAAAAAATTTTTAAATGTAGTTCCGTAAACATGGATAATAAATCATGAATAGTGTTTGAAATTGCAATGTGTTGACAAAAAATGTTTTAAGTTGATCTTCTGTGAATATAAGTTATTTGATGAATTTTAAAATCAAACTGTAGTTCGCGAATTTAAAATTAAACAATAATTTATTGATTTCACAGGACGATTCTAAATTTGTTCGAAGCTAAACAATTTACAGATTTCAAAGTTAAAAATTTCCTGTTTTAATTTAAAATGTTTAATTAAAAAATAATTAAAAATTTTTAGATTCAGAATTAAAGGCTTTTATTTAATTTCAAAGTTGCATTGTTAACTATGGTAATTCTATTTTGAAAACTTTTCATTCAATAATTAAATTGTGTAATTTTGATGTACATAATAGTTGAACGATTAATAATTTGATAAAAATTTTAGTAAGTTAAGGACATATTTAAAAATCTCAACAACATTTAAACTTACTTGAAAATTTGAAAATATTTCAAAATATTTAAGATAGAACATAAATTTTTGACAATTCTGAATCACAATTTTTAAGCTTTTTAAGGATTTGGGAAGGTTTTAAAATAATAAAAAAAACGTTTTAAAGATTTCTGTAACAAATTTTAATTGGCTCATTATTTTTAAAAATTCTTTTCAACAAAACATTTTCAAAAAATATTTAGAAGTTTGAAGAAGATTGAAAAATTGAAAAAATTAAAAAAAACGTAAAACAAAATGTAGATTTTTGAAGATTTTGAACAAAAAAATTAAAAGCTTTTCAAGGATTTCCAGAAAATTTAACAGAATAACAAAAATTTATTCAGATTTCTAGGAAAATTACAGTTATTTTTTATTTTGAAGATTTCAAAAAATTATCAAGATTGTAAAAGAAATCTGAAAAATTTTTAAGCAAGTTTTTCAATTTTTTAGGTGTGATTAAATATTTTAGGAAAAATTTGAATTATTCTAAACGGTATTTAAAAGTTTAGAAAAAACCTCAAAATTTATTCAGTCAAGATTCTAAGAAGTGTAATGTAAAGTGTATAGTTTTAAAGATTTTTAAATAAAATTTTTGATCCATTCAAGGATTTTAAATAATTTCAAGATAATACAACATTTTTCTAAAGACACCTAGAAAAATATAAAGTTATTTTTCATTTGAAAAAAATTTTAAGTGAAAAAAAATATTTTAAGGAAATTTTTAATATATAAATAACAATTAAATGATTATTAATTCTGTTATGACTTGAAACAAAAATAAATTAACTTCTGACTAAGAAAGTTTTTAATTAAAAAGCATTCGTAATCTTTTAATTTTCAAATTTTCTATCTTTAATTTTTGTAACACAATATAATTTTTAATGTTTATTAATTTGTTGATTCATTCTGCAATTTAGAGCATTTTAAATGATAGCGTGAATTTATATATTTTTTAATCTTTAAACTGTGTAGCTTAGAAAAGTAAAAAATTTGAAGTTCAGTTTTGAATCAAAATTTGAATGGCCGTGGAAAATTTGTGTGTGATGGAAAATTACGGGAAATTTTTTTCCTCGATTAGAAAGGTCACCCGAAAGTTATTTTTAGGTAGTGTTCTAGGTAACAAAAAAATAAAGAATCAAAAATAGTGATGAATATTCCTGCTAAATACAGGAATTTTTTTTATTAAGAAAAAGTTACTTTTTTGGATTCGGCTAGAATAAAGATGATTTTTAAAAAGTTAAAAATTTTGTTACCTGTACCTTATTTACTTTAAATTAGAGTAGCAAGACATGATTGTATTTTGTTTGAACACAATTTTCGTGTTCGATAATAAAAGTTTGAAAATCATAAAAGTGGAAAAATGTATAAAATTTTAAGTAAAAAAATTAGTTGTGAAAATATAAAATGATTATGTGATGTTATAATTTAAACAAAATAAGTTTTAGGCAAAACATTTTTCAACTTTGAAAAAATAAATGTTAATCTAGCCGAATTCAAAAAATTGATTTTCCTCTAATTAAAAACTACTTCTTTCATTTTATTTACTGAGTTTCTTTCACTCAAAAAAACTGAAACATTCAATTTTTTATTTTGAGCGCCCTAATTTCAAAATGTACACATATTGTAGGCTTTCAATATTTTGACCTAAAATCTTTACCAAATCAATTTTATGATTTTAATTTTTGTTGAAATGGAACAATTTTGCCTTATTTAGTCAAAAGTCAAACACTATTGAATTCAAAAACCAAAATTGTAAAGTTTCAAATAAAATTAATTAAAATTGAAAATCGTATTTCTTTTATGATAGATAATAAATAATAATATATAAAAAATAATAAATAATAGATAATAAATGTTTTATATTTAGAAGAATGAAAA
The DNA here is from genome assembly GCA_032357855.1 of Amphibolips quercusostensackenii. NCBI lineage: Eukaryota > Metazoa > Arthropoda > Insecta > Hymenoptera > Cynipidae > Amphibolips > Amphibolips quercusostensackenii. The sequence goes on from JAUELO010022925.1 coordinate 5,672, forward strand.
TTATCCAGATTCAAAATAAAACATAAAAAATTCTTTACAAAAAATGGGAACGTTTTTGAGTAAATATTTGCTAATTAGATATCATAAAAAATTATCAACCTTAATCTCAAAGCTGCAAAACCAAAAACACTTTTTAATTTTGAAGCACAATATCATAATTAAAAATGTCAAAATGAAACGTTCAAAATTGTTAATTAAATACTGATTCATATTTAAAATGTAAATATTTCTCTATATAATAAAGTTAATTTTAAATGCTGCAAAATTAAATTCCAAAAAAGCATTGAACACTAGATATTTTTAAAGTATCTTCCTAATTTTCCAAACCTCTTTCTGAATTAATCTATAATATCCTTTAAGTGAAAAAACTATACAATTTAAAATTAGAATCATAGTAATCTTGTTTTATGTTTTTCCTTCATATGAGTATAGTCCATACTTCATAATGTCAAAATTGTCTAAGGTCGTGGCGCCACCCTTTATGTTGTGAACAGATAAGTTAATTATTATCTAAGTAATTTTTTCCACAATATTAAATGAAATGAAAATTTATTTTTTATTTTTTAAATTAAGTACATAAATTCATTATTTACTTCAAGGTAATGCAACTGAATTTTGTCTATAATTTTTAAAATAAAAGATTATTTATGTTAAAAATACCTTTATTCCAATTACATAATTTTCATAAATTTTTGTGATCTGAAATAAGTATCAGAATGCTGCTTTGAAAATCATATTTATACATATTTTACTTTCTTATGAAATTAGTTTAAAAGGTTATTATTAATTCATATTTTCAAAAAACTATAAAGTAAAAATTATTTGATTTTTTAATGATGTTAACTATTTACTGCTTATTCTGTTGTAAAATTATTATTTATCAATATTTATATGTATTTTAATTTTTTCTGAGATTGTTTTTCAAGGTCATTAATAAATTAACTGAATCAAAATACAATTTTAACTCAAGAAAAATTATAATGTAAAAATTAATTGAACATTTAATTAAATATTGCCTATAATTTTATAATGAAAATTTCTTTATATTTTAAATACCCCTATTATAATAACATGATTTTAAAAATTTTTTTGATGTTGTGAAGTAAGTGAATTCAATTTCCAAAATTATATGTACATATGGTTTTATTTTATCTGGAATTAGTTTGAAAGGTTATAAATAATTTAAGTTTCTAGAAAACTATCAGGTAAAAATTATTTAAATGCTTTAATGGAGATAATTATTTAATGCTTTCAATGTTCTGAACTGATTATTTAATTGTTAGCTAAATAATTTTTTTTTACAATTTCAAATTATATAAAGATTGAGTTTTAATTGTTTTCTATTAAGTAACATAAATGTATTATTCACTTTAAGGTTATGTTATTGAATATTTTATTATAATTATATAATTTTTTTAATGTTTGCGATGATGCGAAATAATTATCTAAATTAAATTTTTTTTAAATTTTCAGGAAGGCAATTAAAAATTTTTTTAACTATATAAATTAAAAATTATTTAAATTCTTTAAGAAAAATAATGTTAAACATTATTTTATTGTTAATTTTTATTATCATCATATTATTATTAATTTATTCTTTTAAAACCTAAATTTTCTGGAATCATTTTAAAATCATTCTTTTATGTTCTAAACTGATTACTTAAGTATTAACTGATTCTATGAAAACTAGTATTTTCTAAAATTAGTTTGAAAGGTAATCAATAAATTAAATTTTAATACATGAAAGATAAAAAAAATTATTAAGTATAAATTATTCAAATGTTTTGATGGACTTTATAGTTTTATGTTCCTTTTTTTGCAAAATAATTAATTAATCATTAGCTGAATAATTTTTTAGAATATTATATTAAATAAAGATTAAAATTAAATTTTATAAAATCAAGTAACATAAATTGATTTATTACTGGAAGGTTATGTAATTTAATATTGTATATGATTTGCATAATAAAGGTTTATTTATATTTGAAGTATGTACCTCTAGTCTACTTATATATAATTTTTCAAACGTGTCTGATGTTGTGAAATGGGTATCTAAATTTAATTTTAAAAACTATATATAAATATGTTTTAATTCTTTGTGAAATAATCATAAAAAGGTTTTGATAAATCATATTCTTAGGAATAAAAGTAAAAATCTAAAAAAAAAGATAAAGTAAAAGTTATTTTTAAGTTTGAATTTATAGATTAATGCTTAAATAAATATCTGAATTCAATGTTCAAAATCATACCTTAATATTATGTTTTTTTTTTTAATAAGTATGAACAGTTATTGATAATTTAAATTTTTAGAACAAAAATTTCATTAAAAAATATAAAGGTAAATTCATTTGAATGTTTCTATAAAAATAATTGTTCTTTTTTGTTGTGCACGGATTAAATATTGACTTATTAATTTTTTTTTAAATTAGTACAACCGTTATTGATAATTAAAATTTTTAGAAATAAAATTTCAAAAAAGTATAAAGAAAAATTTATTTAACTGTTTTAAAGGAAATAATTGTTTGAAGTTTTTTTTGCTGTGCACGGATTAAGTATTGACTTATTAATTTTTTTTACAGTATTAAATCGCATAAGGATTTAATTTTAATTTTTCCCTATTAGGTAACATAGACTGATCATTTATTTTAATGTGATGTAACTAAATATAATTTAAATACTGAAAGTTTATTTATATTTTAAATACCCTGATTCCAATTATGTAATTGTTGTCAATGTTTGTTTGTGATGTTATGAAATAAGTCTCTAAATTTCGATTTCAAAATTATATGTTAATATAATTTCATTTATTTGTGAAATTAGTTTAAAGTTTTATAGATAAATTAAATTTACATTAAAATATAAAGTAAAAATTATTTAAATGTTTCAATGAAGGTAATTTTTCATTGATTTTCATGTTGTAAACTGATTTATTAATCAGTGATTCATTTTTTTCGCAATATTAAACTACATAAAGATAGAATTTTAATTTTTTTGGTTAAGCAACATAAATTGTTTGTTTACATTGAGATTATGTAATTTAATATTGGCTATAATCTGTATAATAAAAGTTCACTTATATTTTAGACATATCTATTACACTCATATAATTATTCAAAATTGTTGTGGCCAATTCTTGATTATGAAATTCCACTGCATTTTTTCGTTTTGTGTTTTCCGCGCGTTATTAACAAAAGGTGTAAATTCGACAAATGCTTCCACATTCTTCATTATAATTCGAGAACAAGTAATTATTCCTTTAGTTTTTCAGTTTCGTTTCCGAGAGGAGATTTTAAGCTTAAATTGATCGAAGTTTCAAGTTTTTTGATTTGCTTCTCTGGAGCATAAAGAAGTGTATTTTCGTACGCTGTTGTTTTTTTTTAATTATTTAAAAGTTGCATTGCAAGTAATTGCTTGATAATTTATATTTGTTTAACAAAGTATTGAATCAGAATATAATTTTTAAAATAAGAGGTAATAATAATATAATAATATAATATTGTTTATAAATATCGTGATGATGTATTGATTGCGTTTATGTTATCATAATTTATTTTGTAGACATTCTCATCAGGGATGGATAATACTTGGTGAGAATCGATTCTCGATTCCTCAATTTCAACTATATGCGTCGATTCGGGGGAATCGAAGAATCGAAAGAGGGAATCGATTATTCGATTCTGATTCCAATATCCCCCTACTCCTGAAAAAATCCCGCGTTTATTAAAAATTTTAACTTGTTCACGGACAGTATTTGGAGGTTTGTTGCGGACATTAAAAACAACGAAATCAATATAAATTTAAATTGATTTTAAAATGTTTTGTCAGAAAATTTATAACCTTTTTTTAATTTTTTGTATACTTGGATAGTAAATTTAAAATTTATTTTTTGTTAGCTCTTTGATCGGAATCGAACACGATTTCTACCAAAAATCGATTCCTGGAATCAATTTCCCGGGATCAAGAATCGATTCCGAGGAATCAAAGAATCGGCATCAAGAATCGATTCTTATGAAGAATCGGAATCGACTTGACCATGGCTAATTCTCATGTCTACAATTGCACGACCACGCCGCCCACATTCATGATATATTCCGTGAATTTTCATAGATCTCCATTTTATAATTGCAGGATAAATTTTCAACGACAAATGATTTTTTGTATTCAAGTTTATAATCATATTATTTATTATTCATATTTGTTTTTGGATTTATTACTGCATTGGTAAAGTCGTGCACTTGAAATATTCAAAAAATCATATCTCGCCTTTTACTGTGTTAATAATAGCAATCGTAAATTGAATAATTCTGCTTTACACGGATTCATTGAGTAAATTTTTTCAGAATCTAATTTCGACAAGAATTGAAATAGTCAAAAACTTTTAACAAATGAATAGTCATTCAAAAATTGGGTAGATAGTGAAAATAAACATGAAAGTTGGCGCGCGCATGCGCGCGCGTATAACATTCTAGTATATTATTAAGTGGAAATGCAAAATGCAATGATTTCCGCACGCGTATAATGTCGTTAGTTATTAAATATTGTGAAATGACGGCCGATAATGGCATTAAAAAGAGAGAAAAAGGACTGGAACCCAACCTGAAAATTGGTCTGTATAAGCGTTCTCAGGCTTTCGCAGCGACTTTTTTCGCGGGAGTGGGGGAACAGCGAAAGAGGAACACTGTCAGCTCCCTTTCTCTCAAACGTAGCGCGTTTGATGCAACGCAAAAATAAATATCTTTAATCGCAGCTGCTAATTACGTCGTCCAATTTAGAGGAGGCAATCTTGTTCCAGCAAATACAGAATTTTTCTGCGCGTCGCGTGATACATGTTTCATACTTATACTCCATGATGGCAATAAATGAAAAAATCCGCTAAGCACTAAGACTGACGATTATCTCCGCAACTTGAGGATTGACGACCCATTGCCATTTTCTAAGATTAATAGTAGACGACCTTTGGACATGTGGCGTGTTCTTTTACAAATCGAATAGAGAATTGACCGACCCATTTTTGATTAAGCTAATACTTTTTTTACGTGTTCTTTATCGAAAAAGAGAAGATACGTATTTGAGGATTTTTTTTATGACCCCCATCAATCAAGTTCTTAGTATTTTTATCGTATTCTACATCAAATTTCCGATTGAAAACGATTTATTAAAAAATTGTAAAAGTATTATTACTATCGGAAAAAATTTAATGTATCTAGCGCTGTCGAGCGCGGTACCTCACACCAACGCGCGTATCACATTGCACGGCCGATTTTCTTCTTTGATATCGTTTTTCTCTTAAATATAAATGATTATTATATATT
>JAUELO010022948.1:0-10982 GCA_032357855.1 Amphibolips quercusostensackenii
TTTAGTGCTTTTTAGTGAAATTTCGAGATTTCACCCTCAAAGAACAGACTGAAGATATTATCCGATTTCAAAATTTCGAAGTGCGCTGAGTTTCGGATTGGACTGGGACACTTTTGCGCACCCAGGCGTTTTCTGGACGCACAATGTTGGTTTTTCGCCCCAGCCTAATCTATACTCTGATCTTCGCCTTGTCGGTAATCCTCACTCTTTCGCTGAATATAATACTATACTATATCTATAATTTTTAAAACATCTTTTATATAATATATATCAAATTATTGAGAAGAGTTATTTGAGCTTCAGGAAGACACAATTATTTATTTAACTACTTGTGTTCAAATCCTGTCGATGAAATCCACTATTTTGTTGCTTTTAGTCTTTTTAAAAAACAATTTTAAAGTCCGTTTCCTAATCTTTCTTCATTTTCGAATAAATCATGGATTCTGGTATCAAAATTCAAGACTAAAGCACAGTTTAGTATGCATAATTTAAAAAATATTACACATCGGCTTTCAAATAAAACTACTTAAACGATGAATAATACAGTTAATTGTTTAGCATTTTAATATGAAAGTCAAGTCGCTGTTATAATGCCTAATAACAGTAACATTACACACAAAAACAATTGTTAAAATTTGAGTCAGTTACTGGTTTTATAAAGTTCGTATGTTTATCAGCTTAGAAAATAATCATAAAGTAATGAATTTTAATACAAGAAATCTGTATCATCATTAGAAATGGTAACACTTGAATAGTGGAGAATATTTTGTCACACACTAAAAATTAAAAATTAACACTATCGATTTGATGTATCTCCTCAAATAATAGAAATAAATTCAAATAAATTTTAACAGTAATAAATTTTTATGTGAAAAAAAACTGTGTCAAATGTCCCTTCTTAGATACCCAATATCCAAAATGTAAAAGTCAAATAAAATTCTATATGCACATTTGATATAATTCTTACGAAATTAAATTTAACAAACTTCCAGCACCAAATATTCTATCAGCAAATGAGATTAAAATCATATCTAATTCTATGAAGCGAACACAAATGAAACGCTATTAGTACACTTAATAGACCTTTCTATCAAATCGTAGCAATTTAGAAATCCTATACTTTTTTTAATCAGTATATTTTTACTAAAATTTGATCACATCTTTGTGATACAATACTTTTTTCAAATTCTATTTTTCGAAATCTAGAATATCTCTATTAGATTCTATAAAATTCTATATATTGAAAAAGTCGTATAGTTTCCTATTAAAAGTCTTTTACTTAAACTCTGTTATATAATATCCTATTCAGACAAAAATTTATTAAATCATATGCGTAGTTATGTCGGATAATTTTATTAAATTTTATCATTCGCGTAATCGTTCCCATTTTTATCAACAGTTTCTCACTGAAACCCTGTCAAATCTTATATTTGTAAAATTAAAGTCAAATTTTATCTTAATATTTTCAGATGCTTTTATCAGATTCTATCTATCAAGAAATCGTATATTGTTAGATGAACAGTTTTCCATTAAAATTCTATCAAATCTTATTAGTACAGAATTTGTACTCAATCCTATGTTCTAGAATCTTGAAAGTCAAATCTTAGACTTGTACGTATCAAATCCTTCTTATTAGAATTTTGAAAATTTCTATACAAATTTATCTGTTTAGAAATTCAAATGTTTCGTACTCAAATTTTTTATTGCAAGATATTTGATAGAGTTTGAATGATAGTATCTTGCTGGAAAACTGTACGATTTTTAAACGAGTAGAATTCAATAAAAACTTTCCAAGTTCTGGAAAATAGGATTCTGAAACATAGGATTTGATATAAGTCTTCTGCGGTTTAGATATTATATAATTTTAATGAGAAAATGCTAAAAGAAAAGAATACGAATTTTCAAAAGAAAGAATTTAGTAAAACGTTTTGAGCTTGCGTATTAAAGTGGATAGGAATGTGTGATGCTATATTTGATAGAATTGGATTAGGATTTCTAACAAAAAAGCATATTGAAATGGTTTCTTATTTAAATTAAAGGATTCCAAAAAGGCATATTTTTTATAATTAATATTGCCTAATTTTCTCTGTTTACATACATTTTCTCAAAAACAAATTGAATTAGTAAATTCACTTTCGAAAAATAGAATACTTCATTACTTGATTATTTCCTTAATTTCTTTAATTTTTATTTATAAATCAGTTAATAATTTCAAGATTTAGAAAAGCTAAAAGAGAGACATTAACCTGTCATATCAAAATATTATGTTTTATTATCCAGAATTTCAAAAATCAACGAACACGTTATGCACTCAATATCTATCGTTTGTTGTCAAAAAATTGATAATCCATAATCATAAACGGTTTAACTCATCGCCAATATAGTAAATTATTTCTAATTTTTTAAAAATTAGTAATTTAAGAGCTAATCATACTCATTAAGTTTGAACCAAGGACCCGAATAAATATCACGTTATTGTTGAATGATCATGAAAAATTTAATTCTTGAAAAGGAATGCGAAGCTAAAAATACGAAATTCGTCGCTTGCGTTCATTTGTTATCATAATTATTTGCTTAAAAAAATATATATTTAAAGTTTATGAATGAAGATCAAAACTTTATTTGATTTTTTTCTAATTTCGACCTTCAGAAGATAAATTTTTTTCGTTTGAAATCAAAAGACAAAAATGTGACCTAAGAAAACTTCAAATATCCTTTTCAAAAAAATATTAGTTTCCAATTAATAATCTCATTTTGCTGTACAATCTCAAAGATTTGAAGTTGGCCTCAAAGAACTCAAAATATTTTCAACTGAACATAGTTTTTTTTACGCTCACGTATTTCTTAAGAATGAAATTAATAAAACTGTCATGCCTTAAGTAATTAAACAACAAATAATTAATTGTAACTTATAAGTTAACTAATCGATTTTCTTTACACTCTTTCCTAATTTTTTCATTTGTCTGAATATAATATTCAAACCAGATTAGGATGCCAGTGATAATTCTAATAAGGTTTCATTTATACACCTATGTATTAGATAGGTTTTTAGATTTAATTAAGAGTATATTACATTATAAGTATGGTTAGATAGGTCTCTACGGGGAGATCAATGTTTGCAGGACGAGTTGTTTTTCAGGTCGTACTTGCATGGTTGTGAAAACATACGACTGACGTGCCAGTCATCTGCTTAGCTGTGATTGGTTATCTCGTACGACGCAAAATTTAAAAATTGTTCGATCCGATCTGGAGTATTGTGTGTGCGTGTGTCACCACTGCAGGTAGAGCATACATGATGTGTTATTCAGTAGTCATTTGTAGTACTAGTAATCTGTTAGCGAGACGGCATTTGGAACTAATAAACTCTCAGCAGCTGACACCGTTCGGTAAAGGGCTTTCTGATGCTTACTTTCAAGCAAGCGCTATAGGCTCATGACGTGGTAGCTTCAAATAAAAATGAGATTTATAATGATTTGCAAGTTTGCGCACTTAGTTCTCTAAGATGATTTGGGCTTAAAGGTACCCTCTTTGGAATTAGTTCGCTACAAACACGGTGACTTCGGGACAATTAAAATTGAAAAGCAGTCTTTCGACTCTCAGAGAGATAGTACTTTGAAGGTCGCACGAAATAACCTTTATCGCCAGTAGTTGGAAGAACGCGATGCATGTTTTAGTAACAATGGTACATAGGAATTTCCTTTTAAAAAGCGTAGAAATGGTCTAACCGTGGTTATAGTTCGGCGCGGTTTTTTTCAATGATTAAAGCTAAATAAAAATAAAAAAGGGAAAGCATCTCCACAAACCAACTTTCACTCTGTCCATATATTGAAGCTTTCTATTAGAAAAAAGTTGCGTCTATGACCTAAAGGATTTCCAGCTTTCTTATTCGCGCAATTTGCAATGGTTTATTTTGAGGCATAATATTTCATTTAAATTATTAGCAGATAATAATACCGATGAGGTAAACCTTAACGTTTTTTATAGTTTTATGAGTGATATTCAAAATAATATTTTGTGTCAGTCCGAAGAGTTTATCAAAATCTGAATTTCCTATGTACATTTGCATAATTACAATTTATTAGGTGCATCAATATTTTGAATTTCTAAATTATTATTAAAACGTCTATATAATATAAACTGTCACTTTCTGATGGAATACCATTTTCAAAATGAAGTAGCAAAGTAACAAGAGTATCACTAAGAAGCAACTTTATACTATAAACAGATTATGCAAAAATATTAATTCTTTATAATAATATGATTGTATATTTCTTCTTTCAGAGTTAAGTACACAGTTCAAATGCTTGCCTAATGGCGCCCTTATTTCTAGTGTACCTCGCAGTGGCTTATTTTCTTTTTCTTCTTCTTTCGACAGACAACATTTTCTTGCCAGACCTCATTCTTCGATCAGGTCTTCTTCTCCTGATAAACTTTTTCTTCGTTCAAGAGAACATTCTCCTTTAGCAAGGTCTATAGCATCACCTACCAAGCTTCTAACTTCTAACGGATGTACATATGGACTTGTCCAACTTCAATTTATTTGGCTTATTCCCGATTAGAATCCGAATCGGCTAATCGAACTCCGAAGATACACTTTTCTTGCGAATGAACAAATTGCATTACTCACAGAACAATGAGAATTATGTCCTATGCCAAGCCAAGAACAAATTGTATTATTAACATTCAATGGTGACATTTTTGCAGTGCTGAACAGTACTAAACCTTTGGCTGGAATATATACATATGATCTTCGCAATCACAAGAAAAGCCAAGAAAAAATCAAAATGAAAAGCAGCATAAAAACCCTAATAACTCCAGCTGAAATCGGGGATGCTGTAGTATGCCGCCATCGATCAATTTTATATTATTTTATAATAAAACATGTGATCCACAGGGATGGGTAATTTACAAATGATTGTATTTGTGTAAAAAGAATATCCACGTGGTTACCAATTGAAAAAAAGAGGGCGCTGCTGTTCTTTGAAGACAACTTTTTTTCTGAGTAAAATTGGCCTAAGCTCTCATTTCTCAAATTCTACCGGAAAGCTCAAATATAATATAATTTTCCCTCATGCTCACTATTTCATCTACCCGTGCTTCCTTTTATTTTTTTGTTATCAATCCCCGCCATTTCTTCTACTTTCCCTACTCCCTTTGTTTTAATTTTTTAAATTTCAATCCATCAAATTACAAGCAAAAATAAAAAAATTTAATTTTTAGTCAACAAAATCAACCTAAAACAGCAGCGACTAAATTTTCATTAAGCTAAAGTAATAAATCTGCAAGAAAAAAATTTCAACTAATAAGCACAATTTTCTACAAAAAAACAACAAATTTTTAAGTAAATTTTGACAAAATAGTCCAATTCTTATTCTAACAAATAAATGTTGAACTAAAATGTTCAATTATTACCAAAAAAACTAATTTTTAAAAAAGTAGTTACACTTCAACTGAGTAGCTGAATTTTTAAAAGAAATAGAAAGAATTTAAATATATAATTAAACAGATAAATTCCAAACATAATTGATAAATCATTTACAAAATAAGACAATTTTAACCAAGTAGTTCAACTTCTAGGCAAGAAGTTTGTTTTTTAAATAAGCATCGTCTGGTCTAGAATATGAAATTTTAATTTTTCTCATAGTATTTTCGACTAATAGAACCAAAAAGACGAATCATATCTGCAAATTAGTAATTTCAAGTACCTGATTGATTTTATGTAAGTAGAAATGACTAATTTTTGCAAGCAAAGCATGTTTGATCATTTTGTTTCGTCAAATTAAAAATTATTCAAATTCATGATGCAGTATTATTAATTTCTATAATGGCCACTCAAGACTAAAATTATTATAGAAACCTATAGTCTGTCCGGAAAGTATTTGACCGTAGAAAGCCGCAACCTTCTTCTAGCGATCCTTCCACATTCTGAAGCACTCGTTAAAGTCATCTTTTGAAATATCAAAAAGCTGCTTCGTCGCAATCTCTTCTATTTCCTATATGTCTAGAAAATACTTTAATTTAAAAAGTAATTGACAATAGCAGGGAACCAGGTCAAGACGATATAAGGCCTGCCTAAGTTGTTAAAGGCCGCTTTATAACAAAAATTTCTGAATAAGCTGCAATAAATAGGCAGGTGCTTTCAGAGATTCGTGTTTCTTTAGTATAATTGTTTTTAAAACACTGATTATTTTCGTAGTACGCAAGAATTTTATAAATGCAATAGAAATATATATGGTTAACACGTCTAGTACATCGCCGGTTTAATTTCCTGCGTACCTGACAGCACACATGGTGTTCCACAATCCACTAGTGTGGTCATCACTACCTCCTCCTATGCACTTTTTCCATACCAAAATTTAGAAAGAAGAAGGTTTTTTGACCAATGTTGGTTAAAAAATAATTTGTGTAGAATCAAAGTCTCCATTGTAAGTATCACCATGTAATCTTGCATCTTGATACAAGATGATAGTCTACCTCATTTTATTGTGTTCAAAATAGAAACATTTTTTCAATTGTAGTGACTCAGATATTCTTGTGTCATTTTCTGTCTCATGTTGTCTAAAAAGTTAAACATTTCCGTGATTGCTAGTGTCAGCAGCGTCAGCTGTACCAGTGTCCAAATAAAAGAGAATGTGTCTAGGTGTCTATCTTGGATTTTGACCGAAACGCAGGAAGCCTAATGACAAGCAGCTTTAAGATTGATTCGAATTAAGTTAGCTTTAAGAAAATTTCAAATGGAAAGAATGTAGGCTGTCCATTTTAAAAATCCCCCATAATAAAAACCACAAAAATGACAGGCGTGAGCACTTTTGCTACAAAGGGTCGTCTGCAAAAAGAACACCTAAATAAATTTAAAAATGCTAACCCTTGGTTTTATAATGTCCCACACAACGCAAACTGCAATATTTAGTACCCCATCTTCTGCTTTTTATCTGCCGATACCACGAAAATTGAATTATTAAATGGAACTTTTTTGGTAGTTTAGCTGTCAAGTAATGGCTCACTTTGAGAGTTGGAAACAGGAAGGATAGTCGTGCATAAAAACTGCTGATGCTGTCGAGTGATGGGTTGCTAAAGTTTCAACGCGCAACAGAATGGCATCTGTAGTTAAGAATGGATTCAAGAAAATCAAAGGATCTGTATAAGTGATTCTGCAGAAAAACGCGTTTACGATATTATTCAGTTTAGATGTTTGGTTTTCGGTCGCTTGTCGAGGTTATAATGACATCACCGGACACTTTATTGCTCGCCGCTGGAAACTGCATTTTTTTAGTAGATATTGCGGCTTCTTATTGCTAACACAGTGTTGAAGATACTGTTCAATCCTTCTATGTATACTATAAAAAATTTTGAAATAACACTGAAAATGCTCAAAATAAGTGTCGCTAACACTTACGCAAATTCAAGGTTAATTGTGTCATTGTCTTATTTGATAACCTTTGGTTACAAAAATCAAAACTTTTAATGTCATCTACATATTGTCAATATATCGGGGCAAGAGAAGTTCAAACATTGGGACTGGATAATACTTGCGACTAAGATAATAATGAAAATTAAGAAAATCATCAAAAAACTGAAAACGGGAACGAAAACCAAGGGCTGCAAAATAATGACAACGAAGATAGTTAAATTTAAACAAACATTGGAGCCATTCCTATTTTGTCATTACTTTCAAAATCATGACATTAGCTTAAACTCATAAAAAATATCGCCCTGTCAACCAGATGTTACTAGTAATGTGGCATAGTATATTTAAGGATAAGTATACAACAACCATTTGTTTTGTTTTTCGAAAATAAAATGCCATTAGGAAAGCTGATCATCTCTGATTATGAATGTATCCTGCTGCGAGAAATTCACAAATATTTGCGACACTTTAAAGCCTCATCAGCAGCTTTCAATGTGAAAAAGTACCCTACCTTGAATTTAATCGTTGTCGGTCCTGATTGACAACTAACTAAAATAGTTAAATTTCAAGCTGAAAAACAAATTTTCAATTTGAGTGATGCATCTTGAACTGTAAGAGTTAAATTTTAAGCATATAAGATATATTTTTTATTGAGAAAGAAAAATTTTTAACAAGATGAATGAATTTTTAACAAAAACAAAACCAAATTTCTACCACAAAAGATGAAATTTCAACTAAAAAAACAGTTTAAAACCAGAAATTGAATAGAAGAATTTTTAGTTGAAAAAATTAATTTGATTTTAAATCGAAATGATATATACATTCTTATCAATCATTTTATTTAACGAATTAAGAGCATGAAAAAAGCTTCACGATTTAAAATTAGATTTTCAAACTACCTTCTTTGCAGATCATCAAAGACAAATAAATAACGAAGAAAAAAAAGGGGAAAAAAGGAAAAGTTAACCAAAACCAACCTCTAACTTTTTCCTTATTCTTTTTTCGTCCTAAGAAAAAGAAACATCAAGTTCAATTCACAAGATAGATTTCCAACAAAAAAAAAAAATTATTAAAAACCAAAAAATTTAATTTTCAACAGAGTAGTAACATAATCAGTTTTATAAATTATTTTTCAACCAAAATGCAAATTTTTAAACCCGGTAATAAATTTTAACTACACCGAAGAATCATTGACTGAAATAATTGAATTTTAAACTATAAGATGAATTTTTAACTAAAATATTGAATCTTATGTTTGAGTAGTTGCATTTTTAACCAATAAGACAAATTTGCTAACAAAATAAACACAATTTTTAACAAAATACATACATTTTCAACTAAAGAAGATACATTTTCAACCAAAAAATGTAGTAATTATATTTTTGTGAAAAAAAGTAATTTTTAACCAAAGATATAAATTTCTAGCTAAAATTATGGAATATTGTATCTCATTTACTTTAATTTTCAATTATAAAAACTTACTTCATCATTTAAAAATTTGCCCGCTTTGCGGGCACATTCTTATCGCACGCTTCGCTCGCAAGTTTCAGCGCGTCTAGGGCGCGCGGCTGTTGTATTTCGCGCTACGTGTTCGGCTCTTTTCAATTTTCGCACTTAGTGCTTAGTTCTTTTTGATTTTCGCACTTCGTGCTCAGCTTAGATAGCAAGAAGTTTACTTGTAAATATTATAAAATTCTCAAAACCTCTACTATTGAAGTAATTGGTAAATTTGCTTGTATTTTAGATTGAAGAGGAATTTGATTAACTTAAGACTCTATCTGTCTTAAGGCACACATTCTCGGTACAATACCCGCGCTTAGCGCTCGATTTGACATATATTTTTATATAGCTCTCTGATGAACTATACATAATAATTTACTTTACATTGTAAAGCTCGGCAAAATTTCTGCATGACTACGATAACTTTTGATTTGATTGTAACATTATCGCAATGATTTGAGTTTTCTCACTTCTTTTAAAGTCCAAAGAGAAATGTTGAATTTCTTAAGCAATAGTTTTAGTTTAACTTACTAATGATGATACCAAACAAACTATAATACTATTAAGTAACGAAATTTTTCGTCCTAATTATGTCTACAAATTTGTTAAGAATTGTATGTAATTCACTCGCTCTTGCGCGTTTCGCAGGCCAATGCTCACTTTGTAAGCTTTATCGCTGGTAAATGCTTTTGGTTTAATTACTTTAGTTTCATACGAAGAGGAGAACTAATTTACGTAACGTTTTATCTGCCTTTAGGAACACATTCTAGTCCAGACGCTTGCGTTTCGCGCTCGAAATATGATTTTACAATCATTTGAACCTCGCGCACCACAGATGGTTTTCTACACCGTATAATAAAAACAAAAAATAAGCGTGCTTACGGTGCGTGATTAAGTCGTCGCGCTTTGTGCTCCAAAAAACATTGATTTCGCGCTTTGAGCTCTGTGTCATATGTTTTTTATATGCAAGTTACTACATATGTATTTGCTTCAAATTGAATTTCCTACCAAAAAAGATTACTTTTTAATGAAATTTTCAAAATTACCAAAAAAATATTTTTAATTTTAAAGGGATTTTTAACCTGATAGGTAAATTTTTAATCAAAGAAATTAATTTTCAACCAACAACATTTATTTTATACCAAAAAAGTTAATTTTCAATAAAATAGAGGAATTTTCAAACAATTAATTAAAGTTCAAAATGAAGAAAACACATTTCAAACTGAAAATGCAAAAATTAAATTTTCATTTAAAAAAAAATTAATTTTCACTAAAAAAATTTAAACAAAATAGTTAAGTTTGAAAGAATAGAATTTCTAAATAAAATGATTAATCATCAACAAAAAAGATTCATTGTGAATTTTTAACCAAATAGTTCAATCTATAACAAAAAAGAATCACGCATCCTATCAAAAAGTGATCGCTAACAGATTTGGAGATCTTAATTGAACGCACACTCCTTGTTGATTCATTATTGTCAAACCATGCGCCGTTTTCCTGAAAATTCAATTTTTTGACTGTTATGTTATTGTTTACGATTAAAACAAAAACTACGGAATCTATCAATAAATAATTAACAAAAAATCCATAGCTTTTTTAAGTAAATAATTTTGTCTAACTATTTTTTTGTGTCTCATGTCGTTTGTCTAAAAATTCAATTTCTCTCTTTTCAATGCAGTTTTTCATATATTTTTTGAAATTTTGTAAATGCTACAATTTTGGTATTGTTTTTATTAAAAAAAGTTATTAGATACATTGTTTGCCTTATTAAGTAGGTACTATTGATTACCGTACATAGAATTTTTAATTTAAAAAAAGTGGTATCAAAAATTTCGTAAATGCGCTTACATTTTAATTTTTCATACAGAATGGCTGGCTAACGAAGCTGGCCTTTGCTGTAAGACACTTAGAGAGTATACTAAAGCCTAAATAAATATGTTAATTGTTTTGAAATATATCGAGCTAACAAACTAAAAATCTGCACACAACACACATATACACACATGCACTCAGTTAGACAGACCTGTTAGCGAAAACCTTTTTTTTTTGGGTTCAGGCGGCCTCAAATCGTGGA
>JAUELO010023015.1:0-10979 GCA_032357855.1 Amphibolips quercusostensackenii
AGAGTAGTGCTGACTGAAAACAGATGATTTGGAGCGATTCGCGCGCCATCTGTTGGTCATTCTAAAGACTTATTGAATGATAATTTGCAAATTGACAATTAGTATTTATTATTTAAATGATTTGTATGAACAAATTCACGATCCAGCAATTTTTTATTGAATTTACTCAGTTTTTGCTTACAAAATTAACTGGGGATATTTTTCCTATGACGTTTTCAATGATACATTAGAATCAACTAGTTACATCTTTGCGATGACGCTTTACTATGATAATTTGCAAATTGACAATATTTATTCATTATTTTAATGTTTCTAAAAAAAATCACAGTTTATTGATCTTTTAATAAATTTACTTAATTTTTGTTCACAAAATCAACTAGGGATATTTTTCGTATGACTCTTTCTATGATACTTTGGAATCAACTAGTTACATTTTTGCGATGACGCTTTACCATGATACTTCGCAAATTGACAATAAGTATTTATTATTGGAATGATTTTTATAAACAAATTCACAGTTTAGCGATTTTTCAATGAACTCACCTAATTTTTGTTCACAAAATCAACTAGGGATATCTTTGCTATGACTTTTTTTATGATACTTCAGAATTAACTAGATACATCTTCGCAATGACGCTTTACTATGATACTTTGTAAATTAACAAATAGTATTTATTATTTGGATAATTTTTATTGAAAATTCAGAGTTCAGCGATTTTTTTAATGAACTTACCTAATTTTTGTTCGCAAAATCAACTTGCAACTTGCAACTTTGCAAATCGACAATAATATTTATTATTTGAATAATTTTTATAAACAGATTCACAGTTCAGCAATTTTCTAATGAAATTACCTAATTTTTGTTTACAAAATCAACTAGGGATATCTTATCTATGACTCTTTTTATGATATTTCAAAATCAACTATTTATGTCTTTGCGATGACGCTTTACTATCATAATTTGCAATTTGACAATATTTATTTATTATTTAATTGGTTTTTTTAAACAAATTCACAATTCAGCGACTTTTTAATGAATTGACTCATTTTTGTTCACAAAATCAACTAGGGATATCTATGACTTATCTATGATACCTATGACTTTTTTTATGATACTTCAGAATCAACTAGTTACTTCTTCGCAATTATGCTTTACAATGGCGATTTGTAAATTTACAATAAGTATTTATTATATGAATGATTTTTATAAACAAATTCACAGTTTAGCGATCTACTATTCCGTTTAGTCAATTTTTGTTCACAAAATCAACTAGGGAAATCTTTGCTATGACTTTTTTATGATACTTCAGAATCAACTAGTTACTTCTTCGCAATGACGCTTTACAATGGCACTTTGTAAATTTACAATAAGTTCTTATTATTCAAATGATTTTTATAAACAAATTCACAGTTTAGCAATATATTATTACGTTTAGTCAATTTTTGTTTACAAAATCAACTAGGGATATCTTTGCTATGACTTTTTTTATGATACTTCAGAATCAACTAGTTACTTCTTCGCAATGACGCTTTGCTATGATACTTTGTGAATTGACAAATAGTTTTTATTATTTGAATAATTTCTATAAAAAATTCACAGGTTAGCGATTTTTTAATGAACTCACCTAATTTTTGTTTACAAAATCAACTAGGGATATCTTATCTACGACTCTTTTTATGATACTTCAAAATCAACTATTTATGTCTTTGCGATGACGCTTTACTATGGTAAGTTTCAAACTGACAATGAGTTTTCATTATTTGAATGATTTGTATAAACAAATTCACAATTCAGCGATTTTTTAATGAATTGACTCATTTTTGTTCACGAAATCAACTGGGGATATCTTTTCTATGACTTTCTGTAATGATACTTTGAAATTTGTCAACCATTAGTCATTATTTAAACAACTTTTATGAATAAAATTTAGATTTATAGTAAATGGAACCAATTAATTTATACGAAATTAACTAAGAATGAATTTCCGATGACTCTTTTCTATAATAATTTGCAAACTGAAAACAATAAAATTATACATTACTAAAACAAATTCACATTGCAACTAATTTTCAATGTATGAGCTAATTTTTTCTTGCGAAATTATGCAACCCGAAAACCAAGCTCATTCATTGTAACTGCGAATTTGTCTATCAAAATTGTTCATATAATAAATAATTGTTGTCAACATGCAAAACATTATAGTAAAGAGTCATTAAAAAAAGATACCTAGTTAATTCTGTAAACAAAAATTAAACTTATTCAGTCAGAAGTCGCCTGAATGTGAATTTGTTTATACAAATTATTTAAAACCTCACTTCAATGCATCTATTCTCACGTGATTGTGGAAAACATTAATTTCCCTCACATTCTATATTAAATCTATTAATTTTGATAAGCTAAGCATTGCAAATAACTGAAAATGACAAACTGAAAATTATTTCCATATAGTTTTAACACTGTTTTCAAATCTTATTTGATCAATCTGAATGACTTGAAAGAAATTGCACTTGGGCAAATTTAAAAAAAAATTTAATTTTTTTTTGTTAAATGAAAATTTGTTTAAAAATAAGTAAATCCAATTGCAGAAATCTTTTGAAAAGCTTCCATTCAAAAAAAGTTTGAATTGGATGAGTAGTATGGACTAAAAATTGATTTTTTTATAGGTACTTTTTTTGTCCCACTGTGCGCTGACGTCTGTGTATACGATAACTTTTGAATGAATTATCCTACTTAATTGCCTTCGACATCCTGATTTGAAGACTAAAAAAAAGACGAATTTGTTGACCATTTATTTTTGAGCAACATCTTTGGTTTTATTATTAAAAATGGTTTTTAATACTAGAAAATTCCACTTTCAGCAAAATACAATAAAATCTTGGACAGAAAATTATTTTTCCAAAAACAGAATTTCTGCACGGGGGTACCCAAATTATTGAAGCATACATTTTATATAATAAAATGCAACATAATATATAAAATTTGCGCTTACAAAATACTTTGAACAAGCGAAAGACACGTAATAAAAATTTTTTTTTAAGAAGGGGCTGGTACCTTCCGAGGATCAAAAAGCCTCCATTCATAATTAAATTCGTCCTAGGCGTATTCAAAAAAAAGTCGAGTAGTAGGAGAGCGAAGTTGAAAACATCGATAAACATTTATTTACATTATTAGTCCAACAACTCAACAGTATGGTATAAAAATAATTTTTAGTTTATTATGTTTTTTTTTCAGGAAATTAGGTCACGAACGTTGTGCACAACTATAGGTGAAGATGGTTTTGGGAGAGGCTCAGCTCCGGTAATGTATCTACGTAGCCCATCTCTAAGCACAACAAATTCGAAATTATCAATTTTATAATTCTCGCATTTTTCACCATGCGGAACTTCATTTTCATTATTTTCTGCAAGGGTAATTTTTATCCCTGTGTTTGTTCCAGGATTTAGCCTTACTCTGAAGATTTTTCCAAAATAGACGAAAAACCATTGTGTACTAGTAGGTTCCATAACATTTGCAGCTTGAAAATAAAATAAAGTTTATCTGTTTAAAAGCATAAAAAATTAATCTTAAATCTAACATTTTTTTTTGATTCAGAAGTTTTTTTAAGCATTGAATAACACAAATGCAAAGTAGCTGTTTTTATTTAACTAGTTACTTTTTTTAACAATAGACCGTTTCCAAAACTTAGAAAAGATAGTATCTGATAGATTTAAGTACGATTAACTCTTAGATTCTTTATGAGATATGCATCCGATAGCTGCTGAAAAATATAGCTAAGTGATATAATAAATAATTTGAGAAAATTATATAGTTTCTTTTTATATCACGTTTTATCGTCGTTTATTATAATTTCAATCGTTCATTAACTCTGAAACAGCCAAGCCTTGATCCCCTCAAATAAAAACTCGAAAAAATTGGAGGAATTGTCATTTTCAAATAGTCAATTTCTGATTGATTTTTGCGACAATTTTTAAAAAATTTTTATAATTCTTTTAGTTTCTCTTTTGTACACAATAACTCATAACCAACCTATAAGATGTAAAATGCATTGGAACCCCGCTTTACCGAAATCTCATACACCGGATAAGGTGGTCTAAGGGGTCGAGAGAGAGAGAGAGGCGTTTGCAAGGTCAGCGGAGTTGCACAGCTTACGGTCCGGCAATATAAGAAGACTTAAGCAAGAAAGAGGAGATAAACAATTCGAAAAATCCCTATTTACCGTGAATATTATTAAGGGTACACAAAAAGCGCCCAAAAGCGAGGTTTCAGTGTAGTCCAGTTTCATCTAATGCACATATTCATTTTACAGACTTATAAGCTTGTTACTTGAAAATGAGGATAAGTAAAAATAGTAAACGTTGCTCAGCTGTAACAAAGGCCTTCGAAGGCTTACTATATTTAGGTTATTCCAGGTCTCATTCAGCTTTTTAGAAAACCTAGAAAACTGCATAGCCCATATAAATTAGTTGAAAATATATACTAGAAATTTTTTTTAATGTAGAAAATGAAGTCTTTAATATATTTTGTTCTACTAGATGATACATATTTTTATAAGTTTTAACTTTTGAAAAGTATATAAACATATTTTTGCATTGCTTACGCTGTTTTTATATTTTTTACTCAGAGAAGGGAAGGGGTAGAAAATTTATAAAAAAACTGTCACGTAATTTATGAATAGCCTCTTACCAGTATATCTCCACGGCCGGACTCCTAGAAGTTTTCCATGTTCATCTACACATTCCACTATTCTTTCGCCTTCGGTTAAAGTAACCATACGAATCAGATAATTAATCTTTCCATAAGCCGCTCCTTTAGGACATTTATTGTACTTAAAGTTAGCTTGAACTATTCTTTGATATTGATCTAGCCAGATCTCAATATTCTGACCCCTGTGGAAGACAACCCTATCTGGCGAGCGTTTAAGAAGAACGGTTTTTTTATAGTTAAGTTTGAGTCGGAATTTTCCGTAAACTTCCCCGTCCTCGCCGCGCCTGCTCACGCGACCGGGCGGGCGCCCGCGCTTGCGCGAGGTTCCTGAACTAGATTCCATACTTTCCGTGGCATTTAAATCTGTAAAAAGAAAACAAAGATTTGTAGTTGAGAAAAAATCAAATATTTATCAATCTCAAAATTAATGTTTCAATAGTTATAAGACAAAGCACTAAAAACTAAACAATATTATACCACCATGCTGGAAAAAGCTCTCTCAGGCTGTACGTTTGAAGAACCACTCGGCTTTTTGAGTTGGCCCATCGATTTTATTACACACACGCAGCAAACAGCAGTCAAGCTCAATAATAATAATTTTGTGGCTTTAAACATAATAATATTGAAATTATTTTGAATACATTTTAATTTTAATTTTTCTTTAAGCTTATGTATTACAGTCAAACCTGGATTTTCCGTCGGTTTTGGGACATAAGGTTTCAACTAATGAGGTCCACGGAACGTAAACAGTCAGGGGCGTATGAAAATACCATTTCCAGTGGAAGATAGGTTGGTTAACTATACAACAGCGCCACAAATTTAAAACTATAGCAATTAAATATTAACAAAAAATCTCAAAGTAAATAAATAATTTCTAACTGCAGTTTATCACTTTTAAATAAAATTACTCGATATTAGCCCTTGTTTATTAACATTTTTTCAGCAATAATTGTGAGACACACAAGAGTTCGCATGTCCGATAACACTGTTTTCAAGGTCAAAATTGTGCTACAAAGGCACATTTGATCACACAAAATTAGCTTGCTGGATCATGGCACGATATAATCCGATCGGTGTGATCGGCTTAAGTTGGCTTCAATGCCCTACTGCTGCTTAATGTGGTCCTGCTATAGTGCTTATTCGCTATGCAAATGTGTGTGCTTTTCCAACTTGAGGGTCAAATGCAACGTAACGTGATGATGAAGTTACCAGCCCTGCGGCTTTTCTCACCCTAATTCGCAGCACGGCGTCAATTCCCAGAATAGGGCAAACCAGGGGAGCGAAATCCAGGTTTGACTGTATTTTTGATTGCTTAGAATTGAATTTTTAGGATCCTGTGCTTTCAAAGTACTATAAATTAATGCAATTTAACGCAGAGAAATTCCAAAAAATTAGGAGAATTCAGGTATTTTAGAACCTGCAGTATATTCTATGAATTCAGGGAATCCAAAGAGTTTAGAATACTCAAGGAGTTTAGGGAATTCTAGGAATTTTGGAAATACAGATGAGTTCAATAGTGCCAGCAGTTTAAAATATTTAAAGAAATCAGAGTATTGAGAGAATTAAAGGAATTTCAGGAATTTCAAATCTTCCAGATATTCAGAAAATTCCAAATATTGCAAAAATTCAGGAATTCAAAATATTTGAAGAATTCATTCAATTCAAAGTATTCAAGGATTTTTATATAATTTGAGAAATTCAAAATATTTAAGAATTTCAAAAAAAATTTTATTTTGTTGGAAGTCACAGAATTTAGAGCATTTCGCATATTCAATGATTTCGGGGAATTTGAAGAATCAAGAGATTTGACAGAATTTAAGTAAATCAGTGATTTTTCAGGATTTTAAAGCACTCGAGGAGATTAGGGAATTTAGGAAGCTCAGAGAATTGTAAGAATTTCAAGAAAGTTTGAGATTGTTAGGAATTCAAAAGAAGAGAAAGTTCAACAAATTTGAAAGCTTTAAGGAATTAAGTTAATCAGGAGAAATCATGGATTTCGGTACATTCGAGAAAATTGGAGAATTCAGGAATATTTAGAATATTTAAGGAATTAAGGGAATTCAAAATATCAAAGAACATGTTAAAATTCATAATATATAAGGAATTCAGGAAACTTAAAATATTTAGGAAGTTCAGGAAATTCAGAATATTTAAAGATTTTAGGAAACCCAGCGTGATCATGGACAAGAGAATTCAAGGACGTTATCAAATGCAAGGTATATAAGTAACGAAGCGAATTAAGAACATTAAATAGATTTGATTTTTTTTCCGTAAATTTAGAAAATTTCCGGAACCTTAGAGTATTTCAGAGATTCCAGAACATTTGACGAATTTAAGGAATTTAAGGAATATAGAATATTCCTGGAATTCAGGAAATGAAAGAAAACCACGACATTGCAGGAATACCTAAAAGGAATTCAGCTAATTAAATTGACTCAAATATTTTTAGCAATACAGAGCATTTAAGTTGTTTGAGGATTTCCGGGAATTCAGGGATTTTTTTGTGATCGAAATTTTTCGAGATTGCAAAGCCTTTAGGGAATTAAAGGAATTCAGAAAATTAAAGGAGTTTGATAAAATCAGGGAAATTATGGATTCTAACGCATTCATGGAATTTGAAAATTTCGGTGATATTAAGCATATTCAAGAAATTACTGAATAAAAAATATTTAAGGAATTAACCTATTTTTGGGTATTTAGAGTATTTTAGAGAATTTGCAGAATTTAGGGGGATCAAAGCAATTCATCGGTTTCAGAGCATTTAAGGAATTTAAGGAGTTCATCAAATTTTCAGGAATTTTCAGAATTTCAGATATTACGAAGCATTTCGGAAATTCAAAAAATTTGATAAGGTAAAGAAATACAAATAGTTGCAGGATATTAAAGAATTTAAGAAATTCGGAAAATCAAAAGACTGTAAGGAGTTTAGGGAAATCAGGAACTTTTCCAAAATTTAAAATATTTTAAAAAAGTAATGCAAATGTGAATTCAAAATAATCTTAGAAATAAAACGCTGCACCAGGGAGTATTAATTACTGAACCTGTCTGTGGTTCGCTACGTATGGGTGATAAAAACGGGGTCTAACCCATAAATTACGTAACGCGATTTTGCGACGATTTCGACCCGCTCATCATATGTAACGCTATTTTGTTATAAGATGTTAAATCTCTTCCCAAAAGTGTTGCGTTATAAAAAGTTTTCAAGTTTTATATTATATTGCGTACTTACCACCAAAATGTATCAAAATCACCATAGCGAGAAGCAAAGTGCTGATAAGGACCTTCATTTTTTTAGGTTGATTTTGTAAACTAAAACTGACATTTTTAAAACATATTCACTGCTATATATGCTTATTACCATCGGTAAATATGACCCGGAAAACATACAGAATGATGAAAATTTTATGCATTGAGACTACGCGGAAAAAGCATGACGATAGCTTTTAAGCGTAAACAAACTTTCGAAATCGATCAAAACATTCAATAGACCTTGTACGCTGTCCTTCTACTAATGTGATAGCTACTTACATATTTGAGGTGAAAATTTTTTAAATAAAATAAATATATTTTTTCAGAATTACAGTACGAATCCCAGATGTTTCATCATAAAAAATACATTCTTTTGCCAAATGCATTTTAGTTCAGTGGCAACTTTGTTTCACCAAGATTTATAGAGAATATTTGAAATAAAAATTAATATTTTCAAAGAAATAATTAAAATAACTATTGAGTAAAGCAATTTAACCTTCGACGGTGACATCTGGAGATTTTTAGTTTAGGTGGATCACGCTGGATTACAGAGAATAAGCCTGCATGGGATCACTCTAGATTGCATAAAATAATGGTAGGTTACTTCGCCTAAGCTACACAGACGTAAATTTTCAATTTTAAAAAATCATTAAAAAAAATTTTTTTCAATTTCCCACAAAATTGATGAACTCTAACACCTGCACTGTGCAGACTGAAAATCGCAAAGTGGTCCCAAAATGTGTGGGACGTTCTACTGGATAGATTTTATTAAAAATTGGTACTAAGGAGTTATTTACGTCGCTGAATGCGAACTTATAATCGGAATTTCAAAATTCGAAAATACTGATTTAATATGTCAAACAAAAATTTTTTTAAATCAAATGAACTTGCGAGTTTGAATCAAAATCGGTACTCAGGGGTAATTCGGGCCGATGAATACAAATTCGAAGTCAAAATTACAAAATTCAAAATAGCTGATTCAACATGGCGACCAAGAAATTTGAAAAAAAATAATGAGTAGGCGGATTTAAATTAAAATTCATACTAAAGGGTTATTTGTATGGAACATTTACTAGGCAACTGCAAAAGTAAAAAAAAAAGGTTTTTTGGTTTTTATATTGAATAAGGCGTTTAGAACTCTTTATTTCCGAACTTAAATTCATATTTAGTATTAAGCCACCTGAATAACCCCCTAGTACAAATTCTCATCCAAGTCCGCTAACTCATTGAATTTTTTAAAATTTTTGGTCTACATTCTAGATCAGCTATTTCGAAATTTTGAATTTTGATCCCAAATTTGTACTCAGAGACCTTAACAACCCCCTAATTTTTAATTTTGATGAAATCCGTGAAATTATCAGGAACTTTTCCTTCATGACGTGTATACACGTCATCCGCAGTTAAGGGTTTAACCAAATAGTAAACTCTTCTACTAAAAAGAATAATTTTCTATCAAAAAAGACAAATTTCTAACAAAATGCATCAATTTTTAACTATTTTCAAATAAATATGGTAAGTGTTTCACCGAAAATTAAATAATTGAATTTTCAGTTAAAAATGAATATTTAACTATAAAACAATGATGTTTTAAAAAAATAATTAAATTTTGAATAAGAGAAGATAACTTTAACTAAAATAAAGTATCTTTAAACAAAAAACCAGTGTGTGACAGAGATGTCACACGGCAGAGTTAAAACTTTGATAGACTAACTTTAAATTCTTTGTAAGGAATGAAGTTGATGTAAATAAAAAAGGATACTATTTTTAACAAAATTGTAGAATCTTTAACCAAAAAAGAGGCTTATGTTAACCAAATTAACGAATTTTGCACTAAAAACAATATTTTTTGACCGAGAATATTAATTCTTTTCTAAAAGCGACAAATTGAAAAAAATACATGAATTTAAAACCATAAAGTTATATTTTTAACTCACAATGATAAATTTTCAAACAGTAATAAAATATATATTTTTTAATTTTCAAAATTAATTTCTCACCAAAAAATTGTAATCTCTCAATTTTTCTGTTCAATTTTAACTTTTAAAAAAGCTATACTGTAAAAAATTAATTTTAAAAATACAACACGGAGAAAAATAGATAGTCAAAGCTAGAGGGTCAAAATTTAGAGAGCCAGTCCGTTTTTCTAGATGGTCCAGAAAGCTTTTCATCATTTTTTAGACATAGTCAGAGAGACTTTTATCTTATGTCTAGTCTGACTTTTGAAAAAAGGCCAGACTTACTATCAGGGATAACCTAGGTATCCTTTTAGGATGGTCAATATGATCATCTTGTTTTCACTCATCTCAAACATCCACAAAAGAGCAAATGACCCCTCGCGGAGGGCCAACTTGATTAGTTGCCGTTGACGTGCTTATTTTAAAATGATGACATATGTGAGTCAAATGTTCAGAACAAATAATGTATAAGAAGTGCATAAAAATATTAAAGAGTATTGTAAATTCTTATTTGATATAAAAGATATTCGTTTCTTTAAAATTAAAATCGATTCTTCATTTTTAAGGAGAATGTCTTATAAATAATTTAAATTTTACTTTACAAGTCTTTCTTGTAAGCAAAAAATTATTTGTTATAACTTTTCTCTGATTAGTTGCTATATACAATTGCTCTTTACATTTAATCATTTTAAATATGCGCGCCAAACCAGCCGAGCCTGTTTTCGATGCGAAGCATGCAGTGGAAAGAATACGAGAGTTGGGAGCATGGTGGGTTGCATCATGAATGGGAGCTCCGCGCTCAGAGCATTTCCGGAGTAACCGATTGTCATTAAGCCGTTCAGCGTCATATTTGCTGTTTATTGAACTCAAACATATTTTTAACAAGTTTGGAATGCTTTTTCATTTTTCAAACATGCGTTAAGAGTGTAGTGCATAAGAGGAAGCTTCTAAGGGATTAAGGATAAAGACTTAAGTGGATACGCTCAGTTATTAATTTGTTGTCACTGTGTCGTTTTAAACTGAAAACGTGCCAAAAATTTAAGTGTTTGTTGATGGTGCAGAAAGTAACG
>JAUELO010023020.1:0-10979 GCA_032357855.1 Amphibolips quercusostensackenii
TGTAATGATGTATTGTTTGTATTTCAGTCATCATAATTTATTTTGTAAGTGTTCAAAAAAATTTAATGAATTAATAGTTATCCAAAGATTGGGCAAATGATAAAAATTTATTTTAGTTTTCGCGCGCATGCGCTCGCGTGTAATAATCTAGTTCCCACTTCAGTAGCTTAGAAATTTTAAGTCTTCTTTAGAATTTTATGATCTTATATTAAAATTAATTTTCGATGCTAAGGTTTTTGACCAGGTAAATGCCGTTAATAATTTTTATGTAAATTTATTTATGTCTACTAGTCTAAAATAAATATTTTTAAAATATTTTTGCAAAGAAAATAATATCGCCTTGCGGTGGCTTAGTGGTTAAAGCAATCAGACCGGAAATCTCAAATACCTGGGTTCGAATCCCAGCGAAGCAAGAGAGAATTTTTTCACAATTAATAATAAATTAATATTTAAAAAAAATTAATTCTAGACTAGCAGACAAAAATAAATAAAAATAAAAATTGTGAGCTAAAATTTTTTAAAATTAAGAATCTTGATGATGATTTTGGTTTGAAAATCTGTATTTTTATCTTCAGTGAAACTAGGAATCCTTTGTCATTTTTTTTTAATGTCAGAATTGGTGATAATTTAGAAAGCTACTATACAGGTAATTCCAAGTGTAGAATGTGACTGGATAGACGGGATTTTCCCGAGCCTGGAATTCACACCTTCAAATAAAGACACTGGATCTTTTTTTTACACGTTGATGATTCATAAAATTTATCAAATTCATCGCCTTAATTCTGCCAAGATAGATAATGGAATTTTTAACCGTTATTTTGAAATAAGAATGCGTCATAATAAATTATGGTTTATTTAAATTGTTTAAAAAATGTGATGAAAAAATTTTACAATCCTACTATTTATTTACGCTGATTTTAAATTTAAAATTCTAGCGTAACCTTAAATTGTTAAAAAATAATTAACCTTATTTAAAATCTGATAATTTTTTATTTACAATAGCAATTTTAAAAGAAAACACTAACATAAAATGTCAGAAAATTGTTTTAATTTTTTAATCTTCTTTTAAACCTTATAATTTTTGTTTGAAATCGATTACATGTTAAAAACTTTAACATAACCTTGAAATGTTAACATAAATTGAAAATGTTAACATAACCTAAACATCTTCAAAAAATTATTATCTTCTTTAAAATCTAATAATTTTTAATTAGAAGTCCCGATATATTTCTGGTAAAAAACGCCAGCAAAACCAAAAATTGTGAATTTAATTACTCTGTATGATATTCTGAAGAATAATGAGAATCTGAAAAATTTGATTACCTCAAAAAATTAAAAATACTTTTTCTGAAAAATACTAAAATTACATAACAAAAAATTGTTCCAAATTGTAAAACAACTTTAGAATTTAATAATTTTTGTTCAAAATAATCGATTTTCTGTGTAAACGTCAACATAACCTAAAATTGTTTAAAAGCTGTGAATCTTCTTTGAAATAAAGTTTTTCGTTATTAAAAATAACAAATTCCGACGAAAGAGGCTTCCAATTTTGGGCCCATTGTCAAATTGGGTCCCATGTCAAATTTGGGTCCTATATAAATTTTTTATTTATATTTATTTTATATTTAAATATGGTACTTTTTAACATAAACTAAATATTTACCTTTTTTTATTACAGATACTCATTTCTACAAAAAATACTGACATATACTACAAAATTGTTAACACATTCTAAATCTTGTTTAAAATATAATTATTTTTATCTTGCAATATTAATTGTTGGTATAAAACGTTAACATAACCTATAACTGTTAAAATTTGTGAATCTTCTTTAAATCTATTTTAAAAATTAAATACAAATTTCCGACGAAAAAAAGGCTTACATATTCAAAATTTTGAAAAGATTCTAGACCTTTTCCAAATTATAATAATTTTTCTTTTAAAATACTAATTATTTTTGGTGTAAAACGCCAAAATAACCTAAAACTGTTGAAAATGGAGAATTTGAAACACGATTTTTGTTAAAAAATGAAGATTATTGATCAACAAAACTAACACGACCTAAGTGTTTCAGAAATTTTAAGTTTTTTTCGAAACATTATGATTTATTTATTAAAAAATTGTTTTTAAAAAATAATAAGTAGTAATTTTTTATTCAAAATACTAACTTTTGACGAGAAAACACTGATAAGTAATCTAAAATTGTTGAAAGATTCTAAACCTCGTTTAAATTATGATTTTCATTTTAAAATACCAATTTTTGGTGTAAATTTCTGACATAACCTAAAATTGTCCAAAAATTAAGTACCTTTACGATTTAATGATTTTTGTTTAGAGGGAAATTTTGTAGAAAAAAAAGCTAACAAGACCGAAAAACGTAAAATTGTTGAAAAAAGTTTTATCTTTTAAAGCTAATAATTTCTGAGTAAAAATACACATTTTCAGTGTTAAACACTAACATAACCTAAAATTATCAAAAAGTGATAATCCTAATGATTATTTCGCTTTAAGAATGCTTATTTCCGAAAAAAAACTAATTAAAAATTTTCAGTTTTCTTCAAAACTTTATGATTTTACATTACTTTTTTATTAAATGCTAAATAATATTTTTTTTATTTGCAATAACAATCACCAATTAAAAATACTAGAGCATAATTTAAAGTTGTTGAAATATTCTCGGCCTTCTTCAAATTACAATGATTTTTGTTTAAAAATTTTAATGTTTGGTGTAAATTCCTAACATAACCTAAAATTGTTAAAAAATAAAGGAGTTTAATTCGCGCCAAATTTGAAGGTTCAACCTAAGATTGAATGATTTTTGTTGTGAGTAAAAATACCCTTTTCTAGTGTAAGATGCTAACATAACCTAAAACTGTTAAAAATTTAAAATCTTGAACATGATTTTTTTCAAAAATAAAAATTTCTGATAAAAAAAACTAGCACGACGTGAGTGTTTAAGAAATTTTAAGTTTTGTTCGAAACTTTATGATTAATTTATATTAGCATTCTTTCAAAAAAATAATAAATATTAATTTTTTTATTTAGAATGCCAGCTTCTGACGAAAAAGACTAATAAATAATCTAAAATTGTTAAAAGATTCTAAACCTCATTTGAATTGTAATAATTTACATTTTAAAATACAAATTTTATGTGTAAATCGCTAACATAACCTAAAATTGTTCAAAAATGAAGAACCTTCAAGATTATTTGATTTTTGTTTGAAGAAATGAATTTTCGATGAAAAAGCGCAACAGCACCAAAAAATGTAAATTGTTAAAAAAATGTCGCTTCTGAACCTAATAATTTGTGAGTAAAAATAACTATTTCCAATATGAAATGCTGACATAACCTAAAACTGTTAAAAATTAAGAATCTAATTATGATTCTGGTTTAAGAATGCTTATTCTTGAAAAAAAAATAATAAAAATCCTAAATCTTCTTCGAAACTTTATAATTTATTTATATTAAATTTTTTTAAATGCTAAATATTAATTTGTTTATTGAGAATGCCAACTTCTGACGACAGGACTGATGAATAATCTAAAATTGTTAAAAGATTCTAAACCTCGTTTAAATTGTAATGATTTTCATTTTTTAATACCAATTTTTTGTTTAAATCGCTAACATAACCTAAAATTGTTAAAAAATTTAAAACCTTTAAAATGTAACGAATTTCGTTTAAAAAAATTAATTTTCGATAAAAAACGCTAATAACACCGAAAAACGTAAATTGTTAAAAAAAAAATTATTTTTGAAAGCTAATAATCTTTTAGTAAGAATACCCATTTCTAGTGTAAAATGCTAACATAACCTAAAATTGTCAAAAACTAAAAGTCTTGATGGTTATTTTGGTTTAAAAATGCTCATATCCGAAAAAAAAATTTTTAAATCCTAAATCTTCTTCGAAACTTTATGATTTATTTGTATTAAAATTTTTTTTTAATACTAAATAATAATTGGTTTATTAAGAATGCCAACTTCTGATGAAAAAAACTCATAAATAATCTAAAATTGTTGAAAGATTCTACACCTCGTTCAAATTGTAATGATTTTCATTCTTAAATGCCAATTTTTGTGTAAATTGCTAACATAACCTAAAAATTGTTAAAAAATTAAGAACCTTCATGATTAATTGATTTTCGTTCAAAGAAATAAACTCTTGATAAAAAAAGTGCTAACAGTACCGAAAAATGTAAATTGTTTAAAAAAATGTAGCTTCTGAACCTATTAATTTGTGAGTAAAAATAACCATTTCTAATGTAAAATGCTAGCATAACCTAAAACTGTTAAAAATGGAGAATCTTGATGATGATTTTGGTTTAAAAACGCTTATTTTCAGAAAAAAATTTATTATAAATTCTAAATCTTCTTTGTAACTTAATGATTTATTTATATTAAAATTCTTTGTAAAAAATACTAAATATTAATTTGTTTATTTAGAATGCCAACTTCTAACGACAAGACTGATGAAAAATCGAAAATTGTTAAAAGATTCTAAACCTTGTTTAAATTGTAATGATTTGCATTTTTAAATACCATTTTTTTTTAAATCGCTAACACAACCTAAAATTGTTAAAAAATTTTAAACCTTTAAAATTTAACGAATTTTGTTTAAAGAGATAAATTTTCGATAAGATAACGCTAACAACTCTAAAAAACGTAAATTGTTGAAAAAAATTTATTTTCAGAAGCTAATAATTTTCTACTAAAAATACCCTTTTCCAGTGTAAAATGCTAACATAACCTAAAATTGTCAAAAATTGAGAATCTTGATAATTATTTTGGTTTAAAAATGCTCATATACAGAAAAAAATAATTATAAATCCTAAATCTTTTTTGAAACTTTATGATTTATTTATATTTAAATTTTTTTTAATACTAAATAATAATTTGTTCATTGAGAATACCAACTTCTGACAGAAAAACTAATGAATAATCTAAAAATTTTTTAAGAATCTAAACCTTGTTTAAATTGTAATAATTTACATTTTTGAATAAAAAATTTTTGTGTAAATCGCTAACATAACCTAAAATTGTTCAAAAATTAAGAACCTTTTAGATTAATTGATTTTTGTTTAAAAAGATAAATTTTCGATAAAAAGCGCTAACAGTACCGAAAAATGTTAATTGTTCAAAAAAATGTAGCTTCTGAACCTCATAATTTGTGATTAAAAAAACCATTTCCAACGCAAAATGCTAACATAACCTAAAACTGTTGAAAATTGAGAATATTGATGATGATTTTAGATTTAAAATGCTCATTTCCGAAAAATAACTAATTATAAATCCTAAATCTTCTTCAAAAATTTTTGATTTACTTATATTAAAATTCTTTTTACAAAATACTAATTACTAATTTTTTAAATTTAAAATGGTAACTTCTGATGGAATATTCTAATGAGTAATCCAAAACTGATGAAATATTCTGGGCCCTCTTGAAATTACAATAATTTTTGATCAAGAATTCTAATTTTAAGTGTAAGTCTCTAACATAACCTAAAATTGTTAAAAAATTACAAACCTTTCAGATTTCATGATTTATTTTTCAAGAGATGCATTTTTGGTAAAAACGCGAACACCGGAAAACATAAATTGTTGAAAAAAAGTTATTTTTAAAACCTAATAATTTGTCAGAAAAAAAACCCTTTCCCAGTATAAAATGCTTACATAACCTAAAATTGTCAAAAATTAAGAATCTTGATGATTATTTTGGTTCAAAAATGCTCATTTTCAGAAAAAGAATAATTATAAATCTTAAATCTTTTTCAAAAATTTATGATTTACTTATATTAAAATTCTTTTTAAAAAAATACTAATTACTAATTTTTTTAAATTTAAAATGGCAGCTTCTGACGGAAAATTCTAATGAATAATCTAAAACTGATACTATATTCTGGACCCTCTTGAAATTGCAATGATTTTTGATCAATAATTCTAATTTCAAGTGTAAATCCCTAACATAACCTAAAATTATTAAAAAATTGCAAACCTTTTAGATTTCATGATTTTTTTTTTAAGAGATGAATTTTCGATGAAAACGCAAACACCGAAAAACGTAAATTGTTAAAAAAAAGTTATTTCTAAAACCTAATAATTTGTGAGTAAAAATACCCTTATCTAGTGTGATATGCTAACATAACCTGAAATTGTCAAAAATTGAGAATCTTGATGATTATTTTCGTTTAAAAAATGCTCATTTTTAGAAAAAAAACTAATTATAAATCCTAAATCTTCTTCGGAACTTTATAATTGATTCATATTGAAATTCTTTAAAAAAATACTAATTAATAATTTTTTTATTTAAAATGGCAACTTCTGACGGAAAATTCTAATGAATAATCCAAAATTAATAAAATATTCTAGGCCCTCTTCAAATTACGATCATTCTTTATTGAAAATTTTAATTTTTGGTGTACATCTCAAACATAACCTAAAATGGTTAAAAAATGAAGAACCTCTTAGATTTAATGATTTTTGTTTGAAAGGATAAATTTTCAATAAAAAAAGGCGAGCACCGAAAAAAGTAAATTGTTAAAAAATATTTATTTTCGAAACCTAATAATTTGTGAGTAAAAATACCCTTTTCCAGCGTAAAATGCTAACATAACCTAATATTGTGAAAAATTGAGAATCTTGATGATTATTTTGGTTTAAAAATGCTCATTTCCACAAGAAAAAAAACAAATTATATATCCTTAATCTACTTTAAAACTTTATGATTTTATTATATAAACGTTCTTTAAAAAAAATACTAATTACTAATTTTTTAAATTTAAAATGGCAACTTCTGACGAAAAATTCTAATGACTAATCCAAAACTGATAAAATATTATAGGCCCTCTTTAAATTACAATGATTTTTGATAAAAAATTCCAATTTTTAGTGTAAATCCCTAACATAACCTAAAATTGTTACAAAATTACAAACCTTTTAGATTTAATGATTTTTGGTCGAAGAGATAAATTTTCGGTAAAAAAACGCGAACACCGAAAAACGTAAATTGTTGAAAAAAATTCATCTTCGAAACCTAATAATTTGTGAGTAAAAATACCCTTTTTTAGTGTAAAATGCTAACATAACCTAAAACTCTTAAAAGATGAGAATCCTGATGATGATTTTGGCTTAAAAATACTAATTTGTGTAAATAAAAAAGCTAATTAAAAATTTTAAGTCTTTTTCAAAACCTTATGATTTCATATCACATTTTTTAAAATCATGAATACTATTTTTCTTTATTCAAAATGATAATTTCCGATTAAAAAATCTTTTTTTATCAGATTTTTTTTTATTTGCTGATAAAAGAAGTCTGCAGGCAAATTTTAATTACAAGTGATCGCATTTGCTTCAACATTTGGTCAGAGAAGTGGAAAACTGCAGAAAACCAAAACTCCTCTGCACAGCTGATTACTGACAGACGAGTTTGAATGCGGGCATTCGATAGTATCAAATCGGCATTAATCTTCCTGCTCGACAAGTACTTAAATACAGTGAAAAAACACGTCTAGCGAGATTCACGAGCGGTCACCCATCCGAGCGCTAGCCGCGCAGAAATATTTAAAAATCGGAAACGCTTCTAAATTCGCATAAGGTTTTTTATAATTTTTTTACTAAAGTGAATAATTTGTAGATTAATATTATTTACTTTTTATTGAATTGGATTTATGCGCTAAAATTAAAATTACGCGAATTTTATCCTAAATAGTAAATGTTTCACGTCAAAATAATCAAGCTCTTTTCCGTGGGAGTTTCGTATCCTGCGATAAGTAATCTTTAAAATTATCCCAAGAATTATTTTCTTATCTGCTTGATTGTCTAGGCGTTATTCCTGTTTGATTTCTCCGCATATACATAGTTGCATTAATTATATCGCAGGAAGTTTGCGTATTATGTGTGACAATTTAATTGACAATTAAAAAAAAAAAAAAAAAAAAAACAGAACAATGAATAACAAGGATTTTCTAAGCAGGAATATGTGTCTAAAAATCATAAGTTGATTTTAATAATTACTTTAATCAGAAAATTTTAAGAAAATTTATAAAATAAGTTTAAATAATAAAAATAATTATTTTCACAAAGATTAACATTATTTTCCAATAAAAATAAAAAAGTTAAATTTTTAGTAAAAAAACTTATCATAAATATATAGCTTTATATCTTTAAAAATGCGATATAAGTGAATTCATTCACATCAATTGTTTTTAACAATAGCTTTTGTTGCTTAATATTAAATTTAAGCATAACGGTATTATTCTTGAGATAAAGAGAAACGACTCCTTAAAAAAAGAAATATTTTCTTTTTTAAAAATGCGACATAAATAAATTTGTTCATGAAAATTGTTTATAAAAATGATAATTATTGTTAAATTGGAATATTTTATATACTTATTCTATTTTTCTACTAAGAAAACGAGTGAATCAACTAGAAAAAAAAATTGTGCAAAATTACTAAATTAATAATTTTTCATAACAATTGTTTGTAACAATATAATTTATTGTCGAAAGGCAACATCTTGTTT
Source organism: Amphibolips quercusostensackenii (assembly GCA_032357855.1). Taxonomy (NCBI): domain Eukaryota; kingdom Metazoa; phylum Arthropoda; class Insecta; order Hymenoptera; family Cynipidae; genus Amphibolips; species Amphibolips quercusostensackenii. The sequence goes on from JAUELO010023020.1 coordinate 8,518, forward strand.
TATGTTGTTATCCTTGAGATAGAAGGAAATCATTCCGTAGGAAATGAAAATTTTCTACGTTAAAAAATGCGCTATTAGTGAATTTGTTTATAAAAAATTATTTGTAACAATGACAATTGTTCTCTTTTAGTTCTTAAGCATAATCATTTATTACTTTTAGGTAATTTAACGACGAATTCAGTACAAATAATGCATTTAAATATCGAAAATGCAGCAAATGGATTTTTTATTTAATAATTTATTTATAACAATTAAACTTGTTTATAAGAATTAAATAACAAGTAAGTGATAAGACTTTCAAATCTTTAAAGAAATACGACGTCTGGAACTTTTTTAACCTGAACATTTGGTCAGAAAAGTGGAAAACTGCAGAAAACCAAAACTTTCGAATACAGCCGGGGACAGCTAGAAAAGTTTGTATGTACACCATTGACAGGGTCAAGCACCCACATCCATCATCGGCGTCAAATCTCCCTCCCGTAAATATTTTAAATAATTTATTAAATTTTATTTTTTATAATTATTTAAATTTTGCTTAAAGGTTTTTGTAAGTGATGTTTTATATTTGAATTTTAATCGATGTAGGCTATTAATAATAAAAAAGCCAAAGTAGCCGATACTGTACAGAGATACCTATGCAGAGATACCTATACAATTTTTATCGATGTCGGCTATTATTAATGAAAGAGCCAAAGTAGCCAATGCTATGCAGAGATACCTATACAGAGATAGCTATACAATTTTTGTCAACGACTTCAATTATTAATAAAAAAGCCAAAGTAGCCTATACGATACAAAGATGCCTATACAAATTTCATCGATGTCAGCTATTATTAATTTTAAAAAATCCAATATAGCTGATACTATACATAGATACCTATACAATTTACATCGATATTGTATATTATTAATAAAAAAGGCAAAGTAGCTGATACTATACAGACATACTTATGCAGAGATACCTATGCAGATATACCTATACAGAGATACCTATACAATTTGATCGATGTCGGTTACAATTAATAAAAAAGCTAAAGTAGCTAGTACTGTATAGAGATACCTATACTGAGATACCTATACAATTTTTATTAATGTCGGCTATTATAAATCAAAAAGCCAAAGTATTCGGCACTATACAGAGATATTTATACAGAGATACCTATACAGATATACCTAAACAAAGATGCCTATGCAGAGATACCTATACAACTTTTACCAATGATGGCTATTATTAATAAAGAGCCAAAATAGCTAATACCATACAGATATACCTATTCAATTTTCATCGATGTCGGCTGTAATTAATGAAAAAGCCAAAGTAGCCGATACCATACAGAGATACCTATACTGATATACTAATACAATTTTCATCGATGTCGGCTATTATTAATAAAAAAGACAAAAAAGCCGACACTATACAAAGATACTTATACAGAGATACCTATACAGAGATACCTAAACAAAGAAACTTATGCAGAGATACCTTAATTATTTACATCGATTTTGTCTGTTATTAATAAAGAAGGCAAAGTAGCTGATACTATACAGACATACTAATACACAGAAACCTATACAAAGATACCTATACAGAGATACCTATACAATTCTATCGATGTCGGCTATAATTAATAAAAAAGCTAAAGTAGCCGGTACTATATAGAGATACCTATACTGAGATAACTATACAATTTTCATCAATGTCGGCAATTATTAATAAAAAAAGTGAAAGTAACCGACACTATACAGAGATATTTATACAGAGATACCTATACAGATATACCTAAGCAAAGATGCCTATACAGAGATACCTATACAATTTTTACTAGTGTTGGCTATTATTAATAAAAAGCCAAAGTAGCTAATACTATACAGAGATACCCATTCAATCTTCATCGATGTCTGCTATAATTAATAAAAAAGTTAAAGTAGCAGATACTATACAGAGATACCTATACTGAGATACTAATATAATTTTTATCGATGTCGGCTATTATTAATAAAAAAGCCAAAATAGCTAATACTATACTAAGATACTTATACAGAGATACCTATACAGATACCTATACAGAGATACCTAGACAAAGATGCCTATACAGAAATACCTATACAATTCTATTGATGTCGGCTATAATTAATAAAACAGCTAAAGTAGCCGGTACTATATAAAGATACCTATACTGAGATAACTTTACAATTTTCATCGATGTCCGCTATTATTAATAAAAAAGCCAAAGTAGCTGATACTATACAGAGATACCTATACTGAGATACTAATACCATTTTTATCGATGTCAGCTATTATTAATAAAAAAGCCAAAATAGCCGATACTCTACAGAGATACTTATACAGAGATACCTATTCTATCTTCATCGATGTCTGCTATAATTAATAAAAAAGCCAAAGTAGCTGATACTATACAGAGATACCTATACTGAGATACTAATACCATTTTTATCGATGT
>JAUELO010023044.1:0-10978 GCA_032357855.1 Amphibolips quercusostensackenii
CTCCGTGCTCGGTCTTTATATATTTTATTTTTATTGTCTTGTTTTTATAATTAAAAGAAGTGCGCATCCTATGAAAAAACAATTCTGTTAATAACCATTTTATTAGCACTAGTGTCGTTTTTCCAAAAAACCAGTTTGTTTATTCATAATGTTATTTTTTACGATTTAAACAGAAAATACGCATTCTACCAACAAAAATAATGAAAAATTTGTAGATTTTTTTTTAATAGGGAGCTTTCGTCTATTTATTATTTTTTTTCAATCCTGTGGTTTTTCCACAATTTTTTTCACAAATTTTTAATAATATTTTTACGAGTAAACAAAAAACTACGCATCTTATCAAAACGTGATAAAAAAATATTTGTAGATCTTTTTTGAGTGAACAATTTTTTGATTATTAACCTTTTTTCGTAGTTTCTGTTACTTGTCGAAAAAAAATTCTTTTTTTTTGTTGTTGTTTTTTACTAATAGAACGGAAAATTCGCGTTCTATCAAAAAGCGCTTAATTAAAAAAAATTTTCTGTTGGGTGAACAAAGTTTGTCCATTAATTTTTTTTTTACTTTGTGTCGTTTTTCCTCCATGAAATTTTTTTTTCAATGTTAATTTTTTACGATTGTGTCAAAAACTACTGATCCTTACAAAAATTGAATAATACAAAATTTGTAGGGATATTTTTTTTTATGTGCACGATTTTTGTTAATTCATCTTTTTTCGTAGCTTGTGTCGTTTCTCCCAAAATATATTATTTTGATTTTCATGTTATTCTTGACGCCTAAAACAGAAGCTACGTATTTTATCTACGAATGTTATTAAAAAAATGCATGGATAATTTTTGGCTGAATAACAAAATAGTGAAATTAAGAAAAGGAGGGTTTTCAGTTAAAATGAAGAATCATCAACCAAAAGGATTAATTGACAATGTATTTGTTTCACTTTCTACTAATTAGTTAAAGTTTTAACCAGAAAAGATAAATTATTAAATAAAATATAATAGCTGATATTTCTATTTTCGCTTTTTTTCAAAAATTAATTTTAAAAATTTTTGAAGTTATTTTTTACGACTACGCCAAAAACTAAGCATCCTATCAAAAAATAATTTACAACAAATTTCTAGCTCTTTTTTGGATGAAGAATTTTTTTTTTATCTAATTTTTTTCGTATCTTGTGTCCTTTATCTGAAAATTCAATTTTTCTATTTTGAATATAGTATTTTACGAATAAAGCAAAAATTACGCATTCTACGAAAGACTTATTTTTAACAAATTTCTAGATATTTTCAAATACGCAATTTTTTTAAAATATTTTTTGCGTATCCTGTATAGTTTAAACTCAATATAGAATTTTGTGTTTTTCATCATTTTTTGTGCGCTCAAAATTAATTTTTTTAATTTTTCAAAAAAATTTAAAAACCTGTTGTAGTGATTTTGAACGGTGTTCAAAATGCAATGTTTTCCTTACACTTACATTTTTTCATATTGTGCGTTGTTGGCTTAGAATGTTCATTTTTTTGGAATCTTGTAAATAATGTAAATCCGATAATTTATTATTCTAAAAAAAAGTCATCAAAATAAATTGTTTGTCTTCTTATGTCCTACTGATAACCGCACATAGATGTTTTAAATCTAAAAAAAAGTAGTTTCAAAATTTTAAAAATGCCTAAACTTTTTAAATTTTTATTCAAAATGTCTGGCTAACGAACTTGACTATGATTTTAGGAAACTTACAAAGTATACCAAAGCTCAATCCAATATGTCAACTTTTCTAAAAGTTATCGTGCTGAAATGCTAAATATCTACAGACATCTGAAATCAACAAAATTTGAATGAACAAACATTGTGCGTTCAAAAAAAAATTTAAATTTTTTAGAGGTCATTTTTTGATAAAATGTGTGTTTTTTGGTTCAGGATCAAACTACATATTTTGTTGACAATTTTTATTTTTTGGTAGAATTCAGCTGTTGTTAGATTAAAATAGAAATCTTTAGTGGTTGAAATATTAACTATTTTATTTAATTTGAGAATTCATATTTTTTGGTTGGAACTTTAACAACATAATAGAAAGTAAAACTAGTTTGTTGAAAATTAATCGTTTTGGTTAATGATTTATCATTTTAGTTAAATATACCCTTTTTTTAATTTAACTTAAAATTTTTGTGGTAAAAATTAATTTTTTTGAATTAAAATTTAATTATTGCACGTTTGGTTGCAAATTTATCTTCTTCAGTTTGAACTTGAATTATTTGTTTGAAAATTTCTTTATTTTTTTGATATTTGTACTCTTTTTACATAAAATTTTTGGTTAAAAATTTATTTTTTTTTGTTAAAAATTTAACTATTAGGTTGGAAGTCCCTTTTAAATAAAAAATATTTGTTTCATAATTTTGCAAATTTTATCACAAATGGATATTTTATGATAGAAAATAAACCTTCTTGATTGCAAATTTATCCTTCTAGTTGAAAAATTGATGTCTTTGATTAAAAATTAGTTTTTTGTTGGAAATCCTTTCTAATTAATGAAAATTATCCTACAATTTTACATTTTTTGTCAACAATCTATCTATTTTTTCTAGAAATGCAATTTTTTGGTTGAAAATTTATTCTTTTGGCTTGAAATTGATCTACTTTGTTAAAAAAATATTTTTTTTGTTTGGTCACCCATGAAATTTTTACTGAAAACTTCACTTTTTCCTGTATGGTTAACAATTTATCTTCTTTATTAAAAAGTTCGACTATTTGTTAAAAATATTTATATTTTGTTAAAAAATGATTTTTTTCTGGTAGGACATTAGTCTTGTTAGTTAAAAAATTTTATTTTTGATTAAAAATTATTTATTTAATTGAAATTTAGTTTTTACATCAAAAATTAATCTTTTTACTGAGGATTTACCAATTTCTTTTTTTTTGAAAATTTATCTTTTTTATAGAATTTTAATGTTCTTGATTAACAACTCATCTGCTTGGTTGAAAATGTAATTATTTAGTGAAAATTATATTATTTGGTTAAAGATTTATTTTTTATTTAAAATTCAACTTTTCTATCTTAGGTTAAAAATTAGTTTCCTTATTTGAACTATTAGTTCTAGCATTTTTTTTTAAATTCATATATTTTGTTAAAAATTAATCTTTTGATAAAAAATAATTATTTTTAAAAAATTTTAAATTTACCGTTTAAAAATTTATTTCTCTCCTTGAAGATAAGTTTAAAAAAATTAGAAATTAACTTTTTTAACTGAAATTCTGGTTTAGGTGTAAATTCAAAAATATTGTTCAAAATTCGCCTTTCTTAATAGAAAAGTAGTCTCATTATAATTAAAAATTCATCTTTTTGAATAAATATTCTTTTTTTTTGGTTAAAAATTTAACTATTCTGTTCGAAATTTTATTTTTCGTAAAAAATTTATGGTGTTTAGTAGAAAATTCACGCTTTTTTATGACAATTTATCTTTTTTGGTAGACATTGAGTCTTTTTGGTTGGAAATTTATCTGTTTAATTAAAAAATTATTTTTCAACTGAAAATTCAAGTGTTTAATTTTTTATAAAAAATTCATTTTCTTTTTTTTTAAATATAAATGTAATTATTCTGTTGAATATATAATGCAAAATAAGAAACAAATATTTAAAAAATCATAATAAATGAACTTTGTACTTTACTTTGCAATATCTGGATAAGCAACGCTTGGCCGAAATAAAGCCTAATGAGCTTCAACGAAAGAGAATTCACAATGACCATATCAAAGTTTTTGACGCGCGAAAATCAACAGTCCCGTTTCCTAGGCTCTCTTAAACTTGCAAGCGAAGCAATATTATCTTAAATCTTTTTTTAAATTTCTTGTTGAATCTCGTCTTGAACCTCGTCTTAGATCTCGTCTCGCTTCTTGTCTCGAATCTCGTTTTACATATTGTCCTGAATCTCTTCTTAAATCTCGTCTTGTATCTCGCCTCTAATATCGTTTTGACCTCTTTTTGAATGTCTTCTTAAATCTCGTTTCAATTCTCGTCTTAAATCTTGTCTAAAATCTTGTATTAAATCAAGGGTTAAATCTCGTGATGAGCCTTGAGCGAAAAAAAAATCTGTTTACATTTTCTCGGAACCTTACAAAAATATTTAATCAAACCTGCCAGACTGCAAAATCAGCTTGATTTTTTTCAAAATTAATTTTTTTATTTATTTAATACAGTAAAAATTCTATTTTTAAAAATCTGCCTTCATCTCTCCTGGATTTCTGATTCTTGATAGAAAATTCTCATGAGAACCTATAAGGATATTTCGTTTATGACTTCAATATCTGATTTCTGCAAGCTGCTTACTCGAGCCGGATGTCTGCCAATTTCCCTTTCCTGTTGAAAAATTTCCGTAGAAGCTAAGTGAAATTATTATAATTAAAGACTTTTATATCAGAGAAGAATTTAAATTTTAATTAAAAAAATTGTATGACTTTCCTTAAAGTGAGAGCATACGTTTACTTTTAATTTATTTTATAAAAAGACGAAAGCTTCTTTCAACAGGTTGAAATTTTGAATCAAAAATAAGAATTCGTTAAATTAAATTTAAATTTGTATGCACATTCAATATAGAATAGATATAGATTCTAATCTGCTGAAGGGTCGAACTATTCGAGCCTGATAGCCAACCTTCGTCCTTTACAATTATAGTTCTAGTTTAAGTTAAACTTTAGTTGAACCTATTCTCTAATTGGATAAACAAAGTAAACTGTACCACAGGTCAAAACCAAGTTAAAATAAAAATATCACAATCAGTTATAATTGTTTTAAAAATGTTTTAAATTCATTATTTTTGATGACTTAGATTCTAGATTCTAATTTGGAAATGGTTAGATTTTTAAAAGAAGTTTCGGATATTGTTTTTTTTCAAGGCTTAAATTTTTTAATTCTTAAAGTTTTTAGTTGTGAAAAATGAAATTTTTAATGTTTTTGGAAGTAGTAACCTTTGAAAGTTCACTTTTATTTTAAATTCTTTAATTTTGAACTATAAAAATGGCATATATATATTTTTGACCAAGAAACAAACCATTTTCTAGTAAAAAATCTATTTCATCACTTGCAATGTCACTTGATTCTACCTTATAAGATACTCAATAATAATATATGTGTCATTTTTGAAATTTCTATAATTTCAATTGAAGATTAAAGTTTTTAAAGTAGAATTTCTTGAGCCTTTAATTTTTTTTAGGCTTGAAACTAAAATATCTTTCGTGCTGAAAATAGGTCTCTATCAAGGAAAATTCCTATGATTTTGAGAATTAGAATGGTATTAGAACTTATAAGTTCTGAAAGAAAGAGTGCTATCTTGCATAATAAAAATTAAGGACATAAAAATAATTATTGTTTTAACAATATAGTCTTTGAAATTAAATTTTCTCACATCACCGGTTCTTATCAATTTAAAAAAATGAAATAAATGAATGAAATCCAACTCGAAAATATTTAGATTAGGTAAATTTTAATTGTTAAAGGTTTCCAGTTTCAGGATTCTCCATCTTGACATTCAAATATTAAAAAGCTCAGGACAATCACACTATTAAATATTTCAAAATTTCATATTAGAAGCATTACTAGTCACTTTAAATTTATTCAATTCACGTTTAAATGTTCTGCTTTTTTTGTTAGTTCCACAAGAGTGAGTTTAAAATTTGAAAATTTTAATTTTAATATTCTGAGATGTTTTGTTTCATTTCAAATATAAAAAATTTTCTTTTTTTTTATTTCTTTGAAATCAAAGAATATTTAATTGAAAAACTTAATAGTTACACAGTTTTTAGTTGGAAGAATTTGCGATTAAAGAATTTTCTATCAGAGGCTTTGAGAAAAAATTCAAATTAATGAAAAATTAACACATTTTGTCAAAATCAGGTCTTAAACATTAAAAGATTTTAGAACTAGGCATTAAAAATTGACTCATTTTTTTAATTTAGAAATATTTTCATAACATTGAACATTTTAAACTAAACTTAAAGAAAAATAATTCCTTGTTTTGTATTTTATTTCAATTGATAATTTTCTGTGTAATATGCTAACATTATCTCAAAATTGTCTGATTTTACCTGAAGATTTAAAAAAATCATTTAATAAGAAGAGAAAAATATATTCGATTTGAATTAGTGAATATGGTTAAATTTTAAAATTTATAATAGCAATGTGAAAATTCGTAAAATTTTAACAATAAAAATCTATTTAAAATTGATTAAAATCTAAAAGGATTCAAGTGTAGAGTTTAATTAATTTGCTTAATTGTCAACACTTCGCGAAAGAAACTGTCTTTATTTTTTATGTTTTTAAATTATAATTACTTTCTCTTTTAAACGGTTTGGAAAATTATTGAATTTTGAAGGTTCATAAAGAAATATTTATACATTTTTAATACTGAATTTTTTTTATCTTATAAAAAGTTGTGTGATACATTTTTATATTAAATTATCATTTTTTTAAGTTTCAGTTTTGAACAGTTTATTTTTTACAACCCTTGGCGACAAAAAATTTTTGCTGTTCTAAACAAAGTTTAGATTCACTTTATTTTCAACGTTCACTAGTATAATTTTTCGATTTTTAAAGTTTTACGTGTAAAATTACTTTAAAGTTTGAACGTTTTTTTAGAATAATTAAAATTCAAATGTTTATAATTAAAGTTTTTTTATATCAAACGGTAAAAATGACTGTCAATTTATTTTCAAATTTTTGAAAAAATTGTCTGATACATTTTATTGTTAAATTACAATTTTCTCATATAATAATAATTTTAAATCAAAGAATTTTAAAACCTTTGATTTTTAAATTTCAAATTCAGTTTTTAATTCGAAAATGTCAAATTTTAATAGCTTTAAATTAAAAATTATTTTAATTTAAAAGTTTCACGTTCAATATTATTTAATTTTAAATAATAATAATTAAAAATACGAAGTGTTTCGGAATCCCGAAATTCGGGATGACTGGTCCAATATTTTTCATAAGCTAGGCTTATGAAAATTTTAAACTAAAAGTAATTAAAACAGTTTTAATTATTTTCTAAAAAAATTGTTCAATTTTCGAAACCTTAGTCTGAATTTTTTTAATTTTGAGTGCTCTGATTGGAAATGTTTCATTTTCGAGCACTTTTAATTCAAAAAAATTATATGAAAAATAAATTTTTCTCGCTTAAAGGTGTTGACCCCTGGACACTTCTCAACAGAGTTTCGAAAATTAAAAATATTTTTAAAATTTTAAATGTATATATTTCAATAGGAAATCAATTTCTTATCTTTTTTCTCTCACAAGAAAAGATTCTGAGTTTTTTAGTTGCAGCTTCTTTATTTCCGAAAAAAGTCTAAAGCCTAGTTTTTTATAAATGAATTTCACCTAATGTAATAAATTTTGATCATTAACTTAATTTCACTTAACAGTGATTCGAAAAAAATTATGTATAAAAATAATTTTTTTTTTGCTGAACGGCGTTAAACCTCGGTCACTTTTCGAAAAAGTTTCAAATTTTAATTTGAAAAGTATATATTTCTATAGGAGATTAAATTGCGTATTTTTTTGTTCTGAAAAAGAGTTTTTGGTTTTTTTAGTTGCAGCTTTTCCCTTTTTTAAAATAAAGTCCCAAACCCCGATTTTCAGAAAAAGTTTTTACTCAATTTGATTAATTAAACTCAATATTATGATTTCACTTAGCATTAATTTAAAATATTTATATGAGAAATAATTTTTTTTTTGCTGAACTACTCTTGAAAGAAAAGGTTTTTAAGCTTTTTAGTTTCAGCTTTTTCCTTTTCAAAAATAAGGTCTAAAACCCCGTTTTGTCAACTGGTTTGCAATTTATTTTATTAATTTAAATTTAAAATTTAATTTCACCTAATAAAAATTTAAGAAAAATTATATAAAATAGATTAATTTTATTTGATTAACGTCGTTAACGACGTTATTTTTTTTCTTGAAAAAAAGTTTATCTAGTTTTCGATTCAATTAATCAATTAAATAATTGCACTTGATAATTTAATTTCACCTGATAGTAATTTCAAATAATTATATAAAAAATACACGTTTCTTGATGAATGGCGTTGGCCCCTAGATATTTATCAATCAAAATCTAATTTAAGTTTTAAAAGTATATATTCTCATAGGAGATCCAATTGCATATTTTTTTCTTGTGAAAAAAAGGTATCTTTAGCTTTTTAGTTGCAGCTTTTTCCTTTTCTAAAGAAAGTCTAAGACCCCTTTTTTAAACTAGTTTGCAGCTAATTTCATTAAGTTTAATTAAACATTTAATTTTCACTGATGATACTTCAAAAAATATTACAGAAAAAAAATACATTTTATTTGCTAAACGTCGTTAACCCCTGGACACTTTTCTATAAAGTTTCGAATTTTAATTTTAAAAGTATACATTCTTCTTTCAGAATTAATTGCGTTTTTTTTATAAAAAAGTTTTCCTTTTTTTCGATCCAATTAATCAATCAAATAATTTAACTTGATAATCTAATTTAACCTGATGGTTATTTGAAATAATTATTCAAAAAATACATGTTTCTGGATAAACGGCATTGGCCCCTAGACATTTATCAATAAAATTTCAAATTTTAATTTTGAAAGTATATATTTTGATAGGAGATCTAATTGCATATTATTTTTTTTTCTTGAAGAAAAGTTTTTTCAGCTTTTCAGTTGCAGGTATTTTCCTTTTTAAATTAGCACTAAAACGCCATTTTTCAGAATCCCAATTTTTTTGTCTTTTTTTACTCAAACCGTCCCTGATTAGGAAAATTCTTAGAAATTTTAAAACAATTAAAAAAAAAATCCTAATGTTGTTTCACGACTGCTTAAGTAAATAACATCTGATATTTTTATTGAAGCAAAAGTTATAAATTTTTACCTCAAACATTGCACAAATCATGCATTAATATATTCAAGCTAATGGAAAGTCGGGCCAGTTTTAAGCAACAAATAAGATCTAGCAGGAAGAACTTTTTCAAAGGAATAAATATATTTTCAATAAAAGTGATCATTATATTTGGAAATTAGTCAAAGTAGGGAACATTCGCTTACAACGCTTACGACTCGTTTATCGAAACATTTGGGACTCGTTTATCGAAACATTTGGGACTCGTCTATCGAGACGCTCAACTGTTCCCCTTGACCCCACTATTGAAAAGTCACGTGACGCCTCAAGCAATTGCGATAAGTGCGGGACGTCTTGATTTTGAATATGCGGTGGCCTCGGTTGACTTAATGAACCAATCAAATGCTTCCCCTCAAACGAGCACCATTAGGTAAGAACCCCTACCGCGTTCCGATAAACGAGAACCATTCGATTTAGGGTCGCTCCGATAAACGAGTCCCGACTGTACCTCGTCTTACCTCGAATCTTGTTTTAAGTCTCGAATCACATATAGTCCTAATTCTCGTTTTAAGGCTCGTTCTGACTCTCGTCTTGAATTTCGTCTAGATTCGCGACACAAATATTGCCTTCAAGTTTTTCTCAAATTTCTTCTTGAATCTTGTCACGCATCTCATCTCAATTCTCGGCGCAAATCTCGTCCTGTATCTCGTCTCGAAGAACGTTTTGAATCTCCTGAAAAAAGTAGGACGGACGGACCACGTAACTGAAACTATAATGGTTCTTCTCTTAGGGCTATGAAATCCTCAAAATTTGTAAACAATACATTTTAAAATTTTTTATATTTTTAATGTCAGGAAATCAAAATCCAGTTACGTGATCAAGTATTTTGCGAGCGCACATTTGCAGGTAGTAAATCACAATTTCTAATAATAAAGACTTGTGTTTTGTAGATTACTTGAAAAAAATTCAAAATGGTTTAACTCGCACGTAACTGACAGTCCAAATTGGTTTCGGATCAGACCACAAGGTTCATTCGGCTTGATGGTCAGTTTATTCATTGAAAAAATGGTTTAATGTTGCAATATCCAATTTGCAAGAACAGAAGGATTAGTACTTTTTCTCAGTTTCTGAGATATAATTGCTAAAAGTAATCGATAAAGGTCTGAAACTAAAACTTAGAGCCTGTTTTTTACACCCCAGCTATGAAAGGCTGTGGGGGCGGGGGGTAAAAACAGTGCGTCGAGTTACAAAGGGATAAATGGAAAGTCCCTCACCAGTATTTGATGGAGGCCATTGACCCAGAGTAGCCGAGCGTGATCTTGCTTGTGCGTGAGCACGCTGCCGGCTAAGGCATGCGTGACCCTAGTCAGGCGGGTACGTGCGCGAGCCTCACGGCATGCACAGACGTACCGTGGAGGGATCGGCCGGGAAAAGCGTGGGACGGACCGGAAGCGTCCTGTTGTTTTTGGCGAGGTACGTTACTAGGCGGCCTATCGACTTTTGGCCCTCTTTGTGACTCGTCGGTGGGGTGAGGTGGATACGCCTTACGTCTTGCGTCAGCATAAAATACTGCAATGCTTGTAGACCGTCCATAAGCGGTCAGCAAAAAGGGAGGGGGGAGGGTTCGTCGTCGAATGCGCCTTGTGTAAAAATTTTGTTGTTGGGGGCCGACCTCAGAGATCGAGTCGGCGGCAACTCGACAAACTGCACAGGTGGCGGGAAACGTGTAGCGCAGTTCCCTGAAAAAACCGGGAAGCCTTAGCGAAAGCGGCTCCCAGATGACCGTGAGCCGCCGGCGGCGCGGGTCCTTCGTGCCGTCGCGTCCCCTTTTAATGCGGAAGAGCGCCCACTCTCCCTCCTCCCGCAATGATGGGTCGGACGGATCTTACTCCTGCCAAAGGTTCAGGGTGGCGGCCTGCTCTGTGGCGGCCGACTGGTACTTATTTAAGGTTGCTCGATGAGCCTTTTGCGCCTGCCGTTTTTGCTGGCGTCGAAAGGCAACCTGGCGTTGGTGGCGCCTTTTCTTGCCGCGGGCCTGGCGACGATGCGTAGCGGCGGCGAAACGAGTGACCTACAGCACTTGCTTCCGACTTTGCAGTCGGCGGTATATCGCGGCCTGCCGTACCCGCTTTACCACCGAGAAACGT
>JAUELO010023095.1:0-10977 GCA_032357855.1 Amphibolips quercusostensackenii
CACTTGTAATCCTACGTATTCTACCTCTTATCTACTTGTACCGCTAGGATATCAGCTTGCAATATTAGGTAATACACTTGTAATATAATTGTAAACGTCAGTAATTGACTTGAAATCCTAGATAATTTTATTCAATTCTGGGTATATTATCTGTAATCCTCGGTAATCCAATTATAATCCACTTGACATCCAGGGCAATTTACTTGCAATCATACATTATCTACGTGCAATCATAGATAATTTACCTATTTTAAAGTCATTTACTTTTATTTCTAGGTAATCCAATTAAAACCTTACATAATCCAGCCTAATTCTAGGTATAACACCTCTCAGCCTAGGTAATCCACTTGTTATCCTAGGTGATCAACTTGTAATTCACTTCTAGTCTTAGATAATTTACTTGTGATCTTAGGTAATCCTTTTGTAATCCTTTATAATTCATGTAAATCCTAGGTATTCCACTTGTAACCCAAGGTAATCAAATTGTAATCCCTTTGTAAGCCTAGGAAATCCGACTGTAATACACTTGTAATTTACCTGTGATCTATTTGTAATTCAATTTTAATTCACTTGTAATTCTAGGTAATCTACTTGTAAAACACTTAAAATTTAAGATAATTTATTGTTATCCAGCGTAATCCACTCTTAATTCTTGGTATTCAGCTTGTAATTTAAGGTAATTCAATTTTAATCTAATTTTGATAATTTTAAATTTCCTTGTAATCTGAGTGAATCTGACTGTAATACTCTTGTAATATAATCGTGATCTACTTGTGATGCAATATTATTTAACTTTTAATCCTAGGTATCATACTTGTGATTAACTTATTAGCCTCGGTAATCTACTTGTAATCCATTTGTAATCCTTGGTATTTTAATGTATTTGACATGTAATCTTAGGCTACTCACTTTTGATCTTAGCTAATCTACTTGTAAACCATTTGCTGTCCTAGATAATTTATTGGTATCTACAGTAATCTACTTGTAATCCTAGGTATTTAACTTGTAATTTAAGGTAATCCAATTTTTATCCAATGGTGAAAATTTTGAATTCCCATGTTATCCTAGAGAATTTGACTGTAACACACTTGTAATTTAATTGTGATCCACTTGTAATGCAATTTTATTCAACTTGTAATCCCAGATATCATACTTGTAATCAACTGATTATTTTAGGTAATCCATTTCTAATCCACGTGTAACGCTTGGTTATATACTTGTAATCCATTTGTAATTCTAGGTATTCCACCTTTAATCCTAGGTAACCCAGTTGTAATCCTAGGTAATCCACTAGAAATTCTAGGTAATCTACTTGTAAACGACTTGTAATCCACTTGTAATCCTAGATAATTTATTTGTTATTCACAGAAATTAAGAGTTATCACATCTTTAAAACTTTTAATTTTTTAATAAATTAATAATAACATAGGATAAATAAGGATTCTATCGAAAACGTATTTACCTAGTCTTGCCATAACGTAACGTTTTCACTCAAAGGACTTTATAAAAAGCTTTTATTTTTCAGTAAAACGGGATTTATAGGTGATGCGTTATTTTCATATTCAAGTGAAAAAAGTAGTGTTTGGTCAGACGTGAATGTTACTCTAATAAATTAATACTTTTCACAATAATCACTATTTCATTAATAATATTTTTTGCGAAACATGTTAATTACTCATTACGAGACTATTTTCTGCTAAAAATAATTTTTCAAATCTATTCAGAACGTACTTTTTCCATGAAGAAGCTTGACATTTTATTGTTAAGTAGAAAAGGTAAGTTTGATTAGACAGCGTATATTTGTAAAACCGCCTCTTTGTTGCGGTAATTTTTTATTATTTTAAACAAATACGAAAATATAGAACAAGAGTAATTCTTTATTGTATAAATTATTTATTTAATGACATGATAAAAAATATTTGAAAAATAAGTTACTAGCTGTGAATTTATTTGACGAAACTCGTTTAGGTACATTTTTCACAAGAGGTACTTAGTTGAAATGATTCAGTAGATGAAGCAGTTTTAAGTCGGACATTGTATTTACTGCAAATATTTTTCTTCTACCAAGACTTTTTAATTATTCTACATTTATAAAAAATGTTTTTTATTTCACATGTTATAAGGATATGCAATAGAGATGTTTAACAACAAATAAGTCTGAGCCTTAAGTAGCATTTTTAATTTTTTTGTTCCTTTTGGTTTAAAAATAAACTACGTGTCAGAAGAAATATTGATTTATATGAATTTTTTTATTTAACATAAAAATAATTCAAATCTATTATAAAAGAACAAAATAATAAAAATCGTTATTTTATCGTATATTTTGTCGTGAGTAGTTTTCTTATTAAATAACAAAACTTTTAACTAAATAAAAAATTGAAAGCGTCCTACCGTGATATTTTTCTTGTTTATGATTTTTTTTCTAATAATTATGTAGAAAAGCTAGTTTTTTGTTAAAAATTGTTTTATCACAAACACTTTTTGTATATTTATTATCATTAGATTATATCAAAATTATAAAAATATTACAAAAAATTTTTGTCTGAATTTTTACGTATGTGAAAAATTCAATATGCTATTCAGTTAACTATTGATTATTCTGTCTTAATGATCAAGTAGAAAAACTCATTATTGTCCAGGCATTGCATTTCTTTCACGTATAACTTTCATTCATCAGGTATACCATCTATTTTAGTTTCTGAATTATGATTTCACTAAGGAAATTTGGTTATTTATGATAAGTTCTTAGTTAAACAAAGGTAGATAAATTTCATTGACAGTTTTTCGTTATAACCTTATTTTTTCTACTACAAATATTTTGGGCTATTATTTGAGTGAAAAAGGTATTTTCTGGTTAGACATCGTACGCTGCCACATTTTTAACTTCATTATCTATCGATTATGTATACCTCAACCTAGATTTAAACACTTTTTAATTAGGATGTCAGACTGCTAAATGTCTCTAATTTGGATATAAAATTTATTTAGAGAGAAAACTTAGTTACATCAGAATATACTCCCCTGTGCTTTCAACATTAACAATTCTTTTTTACTTTTCTCCAGAAGATTTTTTTCGAAGGGTGAAGTGGACAAAGTAATGTTTAAATAAGCATGGTATTTTTTACTGCATTTTTATGTTCATTAGCTATCAATTGAATATATTTTTAGCTTAATTAGAACGCTCTTAATTAGGATATCAGAGAGCTAGGATGAATACTCGCTTCTGTGTTTAATATTCAGTGTTATTGAATTTCTGAAAGATTCGTAAAGGATCAAAAAAATAATTATGTTGCTCTTTGTGTAACGAAACTGTTTTCTTTAGTCTTTTTTTTAAATCAAAAAAATGGTTTTGTTGACCTAACAAAACTGGATTGTTAGACAAACTAAATTTTTTCGTTAGCTAAACCAGTTTCTTTTGTTACCTATACCAAATTTGTTTGTTTGCTATACCAAATTCTTTTGTTTGCTAAAACAAATTCTTTTGTTTGCTGAAACAAATTCCTCTGTTTGCTAAAACAAATTCTTCTGTTAGCTTAACATAATTCTTTTTGTTAGCTAAATCAAATTCTTACGTTAGCCCAATAAGATGTTTTGTTGGCTCAAGGAAATTTTTTTAACTAGCCTAACTAAATCATTTTGTAGGTTTAACTAATTGTTTCAGTAAAAAAATATATATCAAAGTATATGGAAACTCAATATTATATGGAAATAGAAGAATGGGACGAATTTTTAAGATAGCATACCATAATATTTGGAATATTTCTGATGCCTAGTATTGATTGCCTAATATCTTAGATATCTGTCATAGTTCAACTTTCAGATGTTCCGTTTTTGTCTGCTTCGAACAACATATGTCTTTCTCATTTTTGTTCATCCTAATATGGTTGTTGTTTTATGATTTATGTGAGTTGGCAAAAGATTATGTATTTTACGTGCTTGCAATAGTTTATCTAATCTTAAAACATATTTGCTGTGAATATAAAATATCGAACCAAAACACACAGAGCTTAGTATTTTTACTTGTTTTGGTCACTGCTCAGCATCAGCTGAACTAAAAACCACTCATCTAATATTCTTCACACAATACAGTTTTGTTAAACCATTCAAAATTTGTTTAGAACAACAGAAAATTGTTCAGGACAACAAATCAAGACTTAACAAAATAGTTTGGTTGTGATTACTAAATGTTTTTTCTCAGAGTACCAACTTTTTCTGATTGTTGAGGACAAATTTGAAGAGCAGGTGAGCTTCCGGGATACAACCGGAAATTTTGACGTAGAATAGCCGAGAATACATGCTTCGTGTATGCAGAGATGTTTCTCAGGGATCGTTATAGGAACATTCCGGTTTCTGGTATGTAATAACAGAAATTCCTACCTGCGTCGCATGTTGTCATACGCGAACCTTGATGTTCGAATAATATAAGAGAATAATATCCTCAGAATTTTTTTCCTTTCTTTTCATTAAAGAAACAAAGATAATAAAAATAACATCTGGAAATTTTTTCGTTGAATAATTCAAGTTTGAATTTCAGAAAATTGCTGAAGATTTATTATCTGGAAATTTAATTTTGGCGTCATTTCTACCCGAGCTAAGAAAAGTGGTGTAACGATATGTCTCGAAAATGGCACAATCATAATTGTTAAAAATAAAATCTGAAAATAATTCTTTTTAAGAAAGATTTGTGTGTTTAAAATTGATGAAAAATAAGTCATAATTGTTTAGTTAAATGTTATTTGCATATTTATATTTTTTTTTGTTTGTTTTAGGCACAATTCGTAATTTTCATTCAATTTCACTACACAAAAGCTCACCCTATTCCTCGAAAAGCTCTTTACAATCATATTTGTCACGTTTTTATAAAAATTATTCTGAATAAGAAATTTTTTATTCATGAACACTTTTTCAATAAAATTTAATAAAAACATAACGAATAGAATAGTAAATAACCTTTCAAGAAATAGAATGAGATTTCGCAAACTAAAATTGTATGCTTATTACGACTTTTGCCAGAAGCGGAAGAAAAAACTGAAATATGCAAATAGCTACATTCAAATAAACAATCAGGACTTTAAATTTTTTTATTATTTGCGCTTAGGCTTTTCTTCTACAATTTTCTGTAACAATTAGTGGGCCTTTCTGTCAATTTTTTACATTAAGTGAAAGAAAAAGAAATTTAAAACTTGACGTTATACCTCAAATATCCTGTATTTCTAAGTTAAAACAAAATATATTTCGAGCATGTCGAAGAAGATTCACAACTTTAAACAATTTAAGCTTATGTTTATGCTTTTCACTACAAATCAGTATTTTCATTGAAAAAATCATCAGATTTTAAAACAGATTTCAAATTCTTGAACAATTTTAGGTTAAAATTTTTCACAGAAAACCAAATATTTTCAACAAAAAAACATTAGCATTCAAAGATGATTTACAATCTTAAACCATTTTTTGTTATGCTATATCAGTGTTTTTTGTCTAAAATTGTTAGAAATTACTCTTAACATTTTTGTGGGTTGAGCCAGCGGTTTTTATGGGGAATATCGATACATATTCTAAAGAAGATTTATAATTTTTGCACAATTTTAGATCAACATTTTTTATAGTGAAACATTTATTTTAAGCAACAAACATTAAGCTTAAAAGAATATTCACAATCTACAACCATTTTTGTTATGTTTTGCTAGACCTTTTTTTAAAATGATGTTTTAATAAAAAAAACATTAGATTTTAAAGAAAGATTTCAAGAGGTTTTAGAAAGATTTTAGAGAATATTTTAAAGAAGTTTATGAAAAATGATTTGACTTCAAAAACTAAACTTCTAATTTGGAACAACTTAGTGTCATGTCATTGTTTTTTATTAAAAATTTGTATTTTTTAAAGAAAAGCAACGGTTTGATTATTATATATTGTACAACAATATTGTCTTTTAAATAATAGAGTGATAGATAATAATTGTACAAGCAATTCTATGGGATACAAAAATCTTGTATCAATACTAATTTCATATTTTGATTTAAAAATTGCATGGGGTTGAAAAATAGTATAAGTTTATTTTTCAGTTTTGCAAAAAGTATATTTTCTGAAAATAAATAATTCTTGTGGAAAAATTGCGAATAAATCATTTTATCAAACATGTGTATAGCTAGTGTTACAACGAAATCAGGTACTTTGAACCACAAAAATTAGGTTTAAAAGAATATTTACAACCTTAAACCATTTTTGGCTATATTATGTTTTTGTTTTTTGTTTAAGATTGCCATGGTTGAAAAAAAATTATTAGATTTCAAAGAATATCTACAATATTTGAACAACAATAGGGTATGTTAGCCTTGTTCATGGAAAATCAGTTATTTTATGAAAAATGATTAGACTTCAAAAACTTAACTTTCAATATGGAACAACTTTGTGTTATAAAGGTGTTTTTTTCGTCTAAATTGATATTTTCAAAGGAAAAGCAAATTGGCAGATTATGTATATATTTCACAAAAATATTGTCCTTTTGATAACAGTTTAATAGATAACAATTTTATATGAAAGATCCTATAAAATAAAGAAATGTTGTATCAATATTAATTTCATATTTTGAATTGAAAATTGCATGGAGTAGAAAAATATTAATCAGTTTGTTTTTTAGTTTCGATAAAGTCCATTGTCTATAAATAAAAATTTCTGGTCAACAAATTGTGGGTGAATCATTTGATCGAACATGTGCTTAGCTAGTGTTATAACGAAATCAGTCATTTTGATAAACAAATATTAGTTTTAAAAGAATTTTTTACATCCTTAAACCATTTTCAATTATGTTAGTGCTTTTCGTCTAACGTTGCTATTGCTAATAAAAATCATAAGATTTCAAAGAATATTCACAATATTTGAACAATAATAGGGTATGTTAGCGTTCTTCATCAGAAACTAGTTATTTTTCGAAAAATCATTCTGCTAAGAAAGGGAAAAAAATAGTGATTAGTTTGTTTCCCTGTTTTAAAAAAAGTTTATTGTCTATGAATAAAAATTTCTTGTCAACATATTGTGGGTGAGTCATTTTATCAAACATGTGTTTAGCTAGTGTTATAACGGAACCAGTTATTTTAAACAACAAGAACTGAGTTTAAAAGAATATTTATAACCTTAAACAATTTTCGGTTATTTCATTATTGAAATTTTTGCTATTGTTTATGAAACATCATTGGATCAAGTGAATGTGAGATTATTGAGAAATAAAAACACGGCTAAAGTCAGCTAACCATTTTTTAAAGATTTTGAGGTGGAAGTTTACAAAAATAAAGAAAGTGGAAGTAGATATATGCCGAAATTGTCTGCGGAAGATGCCCTTCGTATTATGACTGATGCACACTTATCAAAAGAGCAATACCTTTTTATCAGAGAAAATTGAAATCAAACAACTTAGACATATTTCCACCTAAAGATAATATCTTAAAAGCAAAAAAAACAATGTTATCCGGATTCTAAAACGATTAAAATTGCTGACACAAGTGCGGAAATATAATTGCAAAGTTTTTTGGGTTATACCGCACAACAATTATTGCAAAGTTAGAACACAGTCATTTCCACAGTTTCTGATAAACAAGAAAATGTAAATTTGGTTTACAAGTAAGGCTACAATAGCAGTACTGGATAAAGCAAATATGTGCAGAAGTTTGACCTTGAATCAGATGATTACACTTTTTCTGATCGAAGCATGTTCCTGGCATCTTGTGTACCGTTACAATTAATGTAAGGTAATCCGACTTCGGATGACAAAATAATACTCTGGTAGAATCCAGGGCCATCTTCTACGCGTTATTGTAGACCTATTAGTTTGTACTTTTTAAAGAAAACTACAGAAGGAACTTTACAATTTAAAAAAAGGTATCAACAAGCAAATTCAAGATCTGCGTCCTTCCTTGTATGGTGTACACAAAAAAAAAGTTGCAGTAACTCATAACCTATTATTTACAATGATAGATAGAAAGGTTTGCAATGAAATGACATCAACTTTCAGTCAAAGGCGCTACATATGTGGTGCTTATCTGACTGTAATGAATAAAATCGATTGCGTTCGCAGCAAACCTATTGATATAAGTACGTTACAGTTTGGTCTATCAACACTTCACGCTTGAATACGATTTTCTGAGTGTCTTTTACACGTATCTTATAGGTTTCAAATCCAAAGATGGCAAATACGAAGCGATAAAAATAAGCTACAGTTTGCAAAAAGAAAGAAGGATTTTCAAGAACATTTGAGGAGAAATATGGGATTGCTGGTTGATGTTCTAAAATCTGGAAAAAGTGAAGCAACTAATGATGCAAACACTGCTCGCAGATTTTTTTGAATAAGGAAATGTCTGCCCGCTACCATCGAAATTCATCAAGACGTAATCCACAAATTTTCTGTAATTTTACAAGCCCTTTCATGAGGGTATAAGATTGATGACCAAGCTGCCGATGAGCATGGTTTGCAAACTGCAAAACTTTTTGAAGAAAAATATCCTTCGTACCCTATGCCTCGTTTAGTCAACAGAATATTTATCCATGGTTCTGCCATAATAAGAAACGCAATGCTACCTATTGAACAATTTTCTGAAAAAGCTTAGAAAGACTGTAACAAAGAATTTAAGGCCGCTAGGAAGCATCGTTTTTAAAAATTTTCAAAAATAAACACCAATGAAGATATTTTAGACCCATTGCTCATTTCGTCTGATCCCATTGTTACGGGAGGCGGGTACTTTCAAAACGAAAATATGGCTGGCAGCTTGCATCGTGATGTTTTAAAACCACTGAAGACCCCAAAGGAACCCAAGCTAATAAAAAATGAAGGCGAGAAGTGAAATAGTTGTTAATTCATTGACATTTCCTACAAATGCAAACGTGATAACAGTTTGTTTTCTTTAATTGTTTTTTTGTAATATTCATCTCTAAAAGCAATATACTCGTTTCAAGCAAAAATTGATTTTGGGCAAATGATTATTCTTTTCAGACCACTGTGCATCAAGAATAATAACAATGTCAACTTAAAATCTAGAATTGACGGTATCAGTGGCACCTATAATAGTATTACATTGTGCATGAATCGCTAATAATTTAAATTATCGTATCTTATCCTCTAAGCCGTGAATATTCTTGTACTACCTACGTTATAATTCTCCTAGCATTCCTGATTCGTCATGTATGACTCGCTTTTTTTGCTTGTCATCTCACTTCGCCCATAGCATGACACAGAACGAACTGTGTTTCAAAATGTGCTTATTTTTATTAATTTACTTATAATAGTGTGTTCATCCTTTAGCTGAATTCGTTCATAATATTTTGGTTTTTCTATCACTTCATCTACAAACAAAACTCACTTCCTAATTTTTTAACTATGTTTTATTCTAACGACAACATGTCAGTGCAACTTATTCTAATTTCAAAAAACTAACAATTCATAAAACACGCAGGCATGTTTACTGTTACATATGTAATGAAAATAGTTTTTGACACTCTTAATCTATTTAACAGAATATAAACCAGTACAATTTTATATACAATACACATAATCTCGAACAGTTATACTGTGATTTCACAGACTATGTTCACTACCATGTTTGTTTTGAAAATGACTACCGAGGTGTAGTCGAAACGTCAACAACACGATTTAAGAGACCTCTCACAAGGAAGGTACTACAGGTGTCCCTTGCTGATTTGATTCTCCCTGATATATCTTGTAGTACTCGAAAAACTGAGCGATAACTATTTTTTCTATCTGCGGAAAAACATTTGACGGGGGTGAAACAGCACACAAAAAAGAGGATAAAGTTATTTATGTATTTTTGAGAAAACAAGAGCACTGAAAAGGGTAACTACACCTCAATTTTTTTTTATGGAAAAAAATTATTAAAATCATTAAAAAGTATACATATTTTATAGACAAAATAATACGTTCAGGAAAAATTTACAATCTTTTGCATTTTAAACAGTATATTGAAGAAGTATTCTTTAAACTTAAAACAATAATAAAATTCGTCAAAAAAAGTGTTTAAAACATAATGATTTATCACACAATGAACATCGAATTACAGCGATATTCGTACAACCTTATATGTCACAATGTGTGTTACAAGAATCACCGAAGTTAAAGTACCCCGGATTTTTGAATTCACCTGGTTTTTCTGCAATATATCGGCTTTTGTACCATGAATATTTAGAAAAATAAGTATATCTTGGCGAGGTTGATTGACTATGCACCGAAGATTGAAGCTCAATATTATTATTCCTGATACGTAAATTGATATCGTATTTGATCAAAATGACAGAATCGGAAAAGTGACGAACATGCATTTTCCAAACTCTAAACCCAAATACATCTCAAGGTTGAACTTTTTCTGTTGTTTCTGTTGGAATAATTTAAAAATTCACAATTTCATCGAAGGGTGTTGCTTCTTCTACTACAGTTAGGCAATGAGCAGTCCAGAAATCAAGGAGTAAAACGCTGTTTGGTCCCACATTTGGAAAATAAATTTTCTCCAACCACAGTATTAAAGTGATCTGCAAATAATAAAATCAATTATCATTGCTTTGATACAATTTTTGATAGAAGTGAATATTGTAATGTTACCTGAGGTGAGCTTTCCCTATTTTGAAGCATCTACGTTCACATTACTCGGCCTAAATAATATCCTATTTATAATAAGTCCTAATTTTTCTGTAACTGTTGGTCGTGGATGAAATAGATTGAGTAACGCATTCCACCTTTTTTCTCCTCCAACAGCCAAAATTCTCCGAAAATGAATTTCCATTTGAAAATTACTTTGTTCCAAATTAATTTTAATTTTTAATTAAAATTCGCTATCTCTTGCTTCACACTGGCTATAAATTCATTTGCCTTCATTTTCAATTCATCGATGTTTTCCAAAGTCTTTTGGTAACAAACTCGTTTATTTTTCTGGAAACTATTCTGTGTTTGCTTTTAAATTTAGCAAGCCATGTTTGAGAAGC
>JAUELO010023109.1:0-10976 GCA_032357855.1 Amphibolips quercusostensackenii
CTCTACCCTAATATCGCATGCTCGGTATATCAGTCGAAATGGTCCTCATATACTAACCAGCACAATTCTCACCACTTGTGAGAAACGACCAGTGCCGGGTCAAAAATTTGTGGTGCCCCAAGTGATATTTTATTTTGTTACTTCAACGTCAAATATTTTTCTGACACGTTTTATTTAAATGGTATATTATAACTATCTCATTTGATTATTTTTAATGTTGAGATTAATAATATGAGTAAAATAAATATTTTTATAAAGGTTACTCGACTCGGAAATGACCAAGAATTTAATTGAAAACCGGGAATATGCTTCCGATCCTAGTTAAATTCAAGTATTTATTGTTTAAATAATTTTCGTCAATTTAGAAAAGTGATTTCTACTTTATCTACAGTCGTAGGGTATATAAGTGTCTTTATTAGGTTACAGATTTATTTACTTGTTTTAAAATTCACCTAGTTAGTTAATAGTTAAACTTATTTATTAAAAATTAATTTTTTTATTAAACATCTATTATTTTAATTAAAAATTCATCTCTAATTAAAACTGTAACTAATAATTTGTTTAAAATCAATTTTTTATCTGAAAATGTAACTATTCCAGTACAAAATTTAACTATTTGCTGAAAATACGTTGTTTGTAAATAATTAGATTTTTAAGGGAAAATTGAACTATACCATTTTTGGTTGAAAATTTATTTTCTTCCTCCTTTTTCAATTGTTATTTTTGTTTCTAATAAGCCGAAAAGTAAGGCAGTTTAGAAGTCTGTTCATGAATTGTAAATATTTTTTATGCTTTTTTTCATCAGAGAATATTCTCTCATAAGAAAATAGATTTCTTTTCAATCTCAAATTAAAAATTTATCTTTACTTAAATGTTTATCGTTATAGTTCAATCTTTATCAGTTTGGTCGGAAATGAATTTATTTAACTGAAACTTCAACTGTTCCACTTTTAGCTGAATTCATATTTTTGGTCAAAATGTAAATTATTTCATTAAAATATTTATATCTTAGTTAGAAATTAATCTGCCTGGTTTAAAATTCAACAATTCTAGTCAAAGATTTACAATTTTAGTTAAAATTTAGTCTTTTTGTTCAAAAATGTAACTATTTTTTTTAAATAGTTTTCTCAAGCGTAATTTTTTTTACTGAAAATTTAACTTATTCTACCCAAATACAGAAAATTATCATCTTTCTTGAATGTTAATCTTTTTGTCTGAAAATTGTTCTAAACGGTTAAAAGTTCAAGTATTTCAGTTGAACATTTACCATTTTAGTTGGAAATTCATCTTTCAAGTTGGAAATGAAATTACTTAGTTAAATGTTAAACTCGTTTGTTAAAAATTATTTTTTTTCTGCACATTTATAATTTTAATTTAAAGTTTATTTTTTGAGTTAAAAATGAGCTGTTTGATTGAGAAATTGTTTTTTATGTGGATAAAAAGGAATTTTTTTCGAAAATTTAAGTATGTTGTTGAAAATTTGTTTCCTTTTTGGTTAAAAATTATTTTTTTTTAACTGGTAATGTAACTATTATAATAGTCAAATATTCCATAATATTATTCAAAAACGTATTTTTCTAGCTAAACATTTATTTTTGCTTTTAAAATACAATTATTCAAGTTTTGTCTGCAAAATTATCTTTCTCAATTAAAAATTCGTGTTTTTGGTAGAAATTCATTTTCTTGGCTAAAAATTCATCTTTTTGGTCTAAATGTCGATTATATCATTTTAATATTCATCATCTTACTTAAATATTTCATACTCTGAGTTCAGAATTTGTCTGTTTGGTTAAAAATTAATTTTGATAAGTCAAAATTTAATTGTTTAAATTTGGTTGCCAATTTATCTTTTTTTTAGTAAAAATTAATTTTTTTAGTTTGAAAATTCAACTGTTCCAGTTGAAGATTCATCATTAAGATTGAAAACTCATGAGTTAGGTTAAGAATTAATTTTATCAACTAAAAATGTACCTATTTTATTTTCGGTTCAAAATTAATTTTTTTTTTAGTTCAAAATTTAACTATTTGGTCAAAAAATTGTCTTTATTTATTAAAATCCAAATAATTTGTTAAAATTTTATGTTTTTCTTAAATGTATTTTTCCGTAGAAAATTAATCTTGTTTGAAAATTCATATTTGTGGTTGTATATTCAAGTATTTTAGTCAAATACTTATCATTTCAGTTACAAATTCATCTTTTTGGCTTAAATTCATCTATTATCACTAATTTTTATAATTGAAAGTTTAACTTTTTCATTTTTGTTGAAAATTTATATTTTTTTAGTAAAAAATTTAAGTATTTCTTCCAAAATTCAAGTACTTTGAAATTTTTTGCTCTGTTATCTTAAAGAACTTTTATACTGAACATGATAAATTAAAATATATGTTGGACTTTTGCGGCAAATATGAATATTTTTCTTCTATTTGATTAAAAAAGTTAAAAAACTTGGCTAGGAAAAACCGAGAAATATCCAGGAATTCTGGATCGTCCGCTTAATTGAAAAATTATTTTTTCAATTGAAAATTTGTTTCTTTAACTAAATATTAATTTTCCCAATTGAAAATTTAACTATTCAATATTTGGTTTTAAATTGATCTTTTTTAGTTAAAGATTAATAGATTTTGTTAAAAATTCGTCTTTTTTTTGATGAGTATAACTATTTTTCATATAAAATTGCACTATTCTTTGGTTGAAATATCAACTGCCACATTTTGCGTTAAGAATTTATCTTCTTGTTTAAAAAATTAGGTCTGTAAATTAAAAATTTAACTATCCTACTTCTGGGAGAAAATTGATCTTTTATATTAGAAAAATTCATGTATTTGCTTTTAAATTAGTACTTTTTTGGTGGAAAATTATGTTCTCGGTTAAAAATTTATCACTTTGGTTTCAAATTTGATTATTTTTTTGAGAATTAGTCTTTTTTTCTGAAATTTAAAATTACATTTTCCATTGAGGATTGAAATTTTTTGTGAAAGAATTTTATTATTTTGTTGAAAATCAACTTTTGTAATTGAAAATTCGCCTTTTTGGCTTAAACCTTTAACAATGTGGTAGATTTTTTTCTGTCTTTACTACAAATTGAACTTTTTTCGTGAAAAATTGTTTTTTGGTAGAATGTTACTGTTTTCAATTTAAAATAAAAACATTTTTGTTTTAAATATCAACTATTACATATTTGTTACAAAGTCATCATTTTTCGTTTAAAATTATTCTCTTATTTAAAAAAATGGATCTATTTTGTTGAAAGTTCGTCCTTTTTTTTGAAAAATTATGTTCTTGGTTGCAAAATTATTCTGTTTGGTTTCAAATTTAACTTTTTTTTGAAAATAAGACTTTTTTGGTTGAAATTTAAAATCGCATTTTTCATTGATAATTAAACTCTTTAGGACAAAAAGTCTTTTTCACTTTTTTTCTGTGTTTACTGAAAATTTAACTATTTTCTTGAAAAATTGTTTTGTCGTTCAATGTAACCTTTTTTTTTATTTGAAATTAATTTATTTTTTGTTTGAAATATCATCTATCACATTTTTCGTCAGAAAGTCATGTTTTTTTTAATTATATTTTTAATTTAACATTTTTTTCAAATTCGTATTTATTTGTTGAAAGTCAATATCTTACATTTTTGATTAAGAATCAAACTTTTTTGTAGAAAATTCGCCTCTTTGGCTTAAAGTTAAACAATTTTTTTCATTTTTTCTGTCTTTGCTGCAAATTCAACTATGTTGTTGAAAAAAAAAATTTTGTTGAATGTAGCTATTTTTTATTTAAAATAAAAATATTTGTCGTACGAAATATCAACCCTTACATTCTCGTTAAGAATTTATTTTTTTCCTTTAGAATTATTTTTGCAATGCTACTAAGAAAAAGTTATTTGAATCGGTAACGATAAAGATAAATCTTTGGGATTCCTTGAAATCGTAATTTATTTAAATTCTTGTAAATATTCTAAATTTTTCGGAATTCATTAAATCCGTGAAATTCGCTAAATTTCAAAACTTTTTATATTTGCGAATTTCCTTGAATTGGAGAAATTCCTTAATAAGTTATACAAGTCGAGTATAGGAGTGTACTGTGTAAATTTATTTTCGCTTTCCTTTGAATTCTTTCATTTTGTTGGCATTTGGGTTTATGGAGGAACTTTTGAAATTGTCTTTCCTGTTATGCATTTCGAGCTTACGCCTTCTGAATCTGGCCTCCCGGTGGCACCTAATTCTCAAATACGTTCGCAGAAAAGTTGCAGTGCTCGCATAACTGCGGAGGGAGATACACGTATACATTCTCGACGACTGCAAAATACAAATATTTATTCAAATTTGCACCTGCTTACGTTTTACGAATTACATTATTTGTAATTGTTGCAACTTATTGTTGAAATTTATTTTTCTGGTCTGAATTTTTATATTAGATTAGTGAGGTTATATAGACGCCCTTCATATTGTTTTTACAAGAACAATTGTATTCGCTATTATTGTACGTACGTTGTCGGGTTTGCTGAAAGACGAAAAAACGAAAATCGTTTATATTTT
Organism: Amphibolips quercusostensackenii; assembly: GCA_032357855.1. Classification (NCBI taxonomy): domain Eukaryota; kingdom Metazoa; phylum Arthropoda; class Insecta; order Hymenoptera; family Cynipidae; genus Amphibolips; species Amphibolips quercusostensackenii. The sequence goes on from JAUELO010023109.1 coordinate 4,531, forward strand.
ACTGTATAGTTGTTGCAACTAATAACACTACAGTAACGTCGCATTTTTATTAAAAACTCTTTCGATGAAACTTCTGTTTGTATACAAAACACTTCCATCTGACAGAGAAGATGCATTGTAGAAAGTTAACTTCCTGTTGAAATACCTGTGCTTTTTACTTAAAACAGCAGAGTGCGCTAGTGTCTAGTGTACGGTCAGCTTTCACTCTCTTTTATACTCTCTGGCTTGAAATTTTTGTAATACCAGCACTTAATTTTTCACTTTAGGAACTCATACAAATTCTTTCGAACGAAATTATAAATATTTACAACTTTCCTACAATTCTTTGTGGACTGAATTTGGCTTCTCACTTAAAATTCGTATAGTAAATACAGAACTCTCTTTCCTAGACTGCTATCGAGAATTACAAGATTAATTTGCATTTAGTATTAAAAAGTTTAAAATCTTTATCAAAAGTCATTCAAGATCTCCAACATTTCGGTACCGTCCAAGACTCCTGGACTAATTCTACACTTTTTATAGGACAATTTTTTTTTGTGTAAGCATCCAAAATTGCCTGCAATGCTGCCACGGGGACCTTTCCTAAATACTCGGTACAATTTTCTGTTAGTAAAATTAATTATCTTTATTGGCAATAGTTTTTTACAGAATATTTATGCAACACGAATATAATTACATATTAGGATGGTCTACCTTAGCAAAAATTTCGATTTTTTTGCGTCTTACCCAATGAAAATTATGATAACTAGCGATTTTATTAATGAAGAATTAAGGCGAATGCCAAATGATAAATAGGAAAAATTATATAAAAAGTAATTCGGAAAGATTTAAATTAGACCAAATGATGATTTGAGAAAATGCAAATAAAGGTAAATGGTAATTAGGAAAATAAAAAGGAGGTCAAACGAAAATTGTGAAAAAAAACCAGCTAAGATATTCATGCGCGTTTTTATGACACATCAGGGGTGGAGTCATGCCAACCCCTGGTATGTCACGTTTGTGGCAAGTAACAGTTTTGAAGAGTCACATTGGGACAACTATCTTTTAAAAAAATTTGAAGTCCACCAAACGCTGGAAAAAAATGAGGTAAGTCAAATTGTGGCTTCTCTTATCAGGAAAGATTTAATGTCCTCAAAAAATTGGAAAAAGTGCGAGAAGATAAGGCAAGTCACAAGTGTGACTTGAAAAGAGTTAGTATGATCTGCACCCACACATTATACGCGACAAAAAGCAGACAATGTAAGTAATTAATACTTTCTAGTTTATTTGTAATTATTTTTGAATCGATTGGAGTCTTTTATATTAACCTGACTTTTGACATCTTTAAATTATTTTGATTCCTTTGAATTCTTGTATTGATTTTAATTCTTTGTATTCATTTAAATTCTATTGATTTGCTTGACATACTTCTAAATCTTCTGTATTCCTAACATTTCCTGCATTATCTCAATTACTCTGAATCCCTTGAAATATTTAAATTGCTTAAATTATCCTTTATTATTCGCAAAATTTTTTTGAATTCTCAAAATTTGTTAAATTCGTAGTATTTTTTGAATCCCTGAAATAACTTAAATTGGTGAAACTCTTTGAATTCGTGAAATTCCTTAAATTTTTGAAATTCGTCAAATTTTTCAAATTCCTTCAATTCTTGAAATTCCTTTATTTCTCTTAATTTCTTAGATTCGTGAAATTCCTTGAATTTGTGACATTTTTTATATTTCTCTTATTCTTCTATACTTACTGAATTCATTACATTATATTCAAGTCCTTGGAATCCTGTGTACTTGTAAAATTCCTAGGATATATTGAATCCGTGATAAACCATGAAAAACCTTGAATTCGTGCAATCCCTTGAATTTGTGAAAATCTTTAAATTCTGTGGAACTCCTGTGATCCGTAAAATTTCCTGAATTTCTTCCATTATATTAATGTCTTCGGAATTCCTTGAAATCGTAATTTATTTGAATTCCTGTAAATATCCTGAATTTTGCGGAATTCCTTGAATCCGTCAAATTCGTAAAATTCCTAAAAATTTTTATATTTGCGAAATTCCTTGAATTAGAGAAATTCCTCAAATCCTTGCAATTCCTCAAATCTTTAGAATTTCTTAAATTTATTGAATTCCTTGAATTGGTGAAATGTCTTAAATTTGTGGAATTCTTAGAATTGGTGGAATTCCCTGAATTTTTTCAATTCGTAGAATTCCTTGAATTCCTGAAATTCCTTGGATTTCTGGAATTCCTTGACTTTGTGGAATTCTTTGAATACGTAGAATTTCTTGAATTCATGGGATTTTATTTAATTCGTGAAACTCCTTAAATTATTAGAATCACTTGAATTCGTGGAATTTTTTTTATTCGTGAAATTTTTTTAATTCGTGGTTTTTCTCTTGTTTGTGGAATTCCTCGAATTCCTTGAATTCGTGGAATTTCTTGAATTCGTGGAATTCCTTGAATTTGTGTAGTTCCTTAAATTTTTTTCAAATCCTGGAATTCGTGAATATTCTGAAATTTGCGCGATTCCTTGAATCTGTTAAATTCGATAAAATTCTAACATTTCTTATATTTATGAAATTCCTTGAATTCGTGAAATTCCTTACATCCTTGAAATTCTCTAAATTAATTAAATTACTTAAATTTTTGGGATTCCTTAAATTTCTGGGATCCCGTAAATTTCTGTAATTCTTTCAATCGCTAGAATTCCCTGAATCCCTTTAACTCGTAGAATTCTTTAAACTCGTGGAATTATTTTGAAATTTGTGTCATTCCTTGAATTCGTGGAATTTCTGGACCTCGTAAAGTTTCTTAAATTTTTGGAATCTTAATTCGTGGAACTCCTTGTATTTGCGAAGTTCCTTTGATTCGTGGAGTTTTTTTCAATTCGTGGAAATTCCTTGATTTAGTGAAATTTTTTAAATCCTTGGAATTTCTTGAATTGGTGAGATTCCTTGAATTTGTGGAATTCCTTGAATCAGCGGAATACCCTGAATTCCTCTAACACGTAGGATTCCTTAACTCATAGAATTTTTTTAAATTCCTGAAATTCTATAAATTCGTGAAATTCTTTTCATTCGTAGAATTCTTTTCATTCGTAGAATTCCTCGAATTTTCGGAATTATTTAAATTCGTAGTATTACGTAAATTCTTGGAATTTTCTAAAGTTCCTGGAATTCTTTCAATTCGTGAAATAACTTTAATTTCTGGAATTCCTTGAATTGGTAAAATTCATTGAATTCGTGAAATTCCTTGAATTCGTAGAATTCTTTAAATTTGTAAAATTTCTAAATTTCCTAGAATTTTCTCAATTCGTAGAATTTCTTGAATTCGTAGAATTCTTTAAATTCGTAGAACTCTTTGAATTCGTGAAATGCGTGAAATTCCTTGAAATCGTACAATTTTTCGAATCCGTGGAATTTCTTGACTTTGTGGAATTTCTTGAACTCGTATAGTTCCTTGAAATTGTGGAAATCCTTGAATTCCTGGAATCCGTAAATATTTTAAATTTCGCGCAATTCTTTGAATCTGTAAAATTTAATTAAATTTTTAAATATCTCATATTTGTAAAATTCCTTGAATTTGTGGAATTGATTAAATCAGCGGAGTTCCCTGAATTCCTTTAACACGTAGGATTCCTTAACTCATAGAATTTCTTGAATTCCTGCAATTCTATGAATGCGTGAAATTCCTTGAATTTGTTAAATTCCTTTCATTAGTAGAATTCCTCGAATTCGAGGAATTAAATTCGTGGTATTACGTAAATTCTTGAAAATTTTTTAAAATTCTTAGAATTGTTTTAATTCTCGGAATAACTTTAATTCCTGAAATTCCTTAAATTTGTGAAATTCCTTGAATTCGTAAAGTTCCTTAAATTTGTAGAATTCCTTAATTTCTTAAAAATTTTTGAATTCGTAGAAATTCTTGAATTCGTGGGATTCTTTGAATTCTTAGAATTCTTAGAATTCGTAGAATTCTTAGAATTTGTAAAATGTGTAGAATTCCTTAAAATCGTACAATCAAATCCGTAGAATTTCTTGAATTTGTGGAATTCTTTAAATTGCTGGAATGCCTTGAACTCGTGGAGTTCCTTGAATTCGTGAATATCCTTAAATTTGTGAAACTTCAATTCGTGGATGAGCAAATTTTTGAAATTCCTTTAATTCATAGAATTTCTTCAATTCGCTTAATTCCTTTCATTCATGGGATTCCTGGAATTCGCGAAATTATTTAAATTCGTATAAATCCTCAAATTCGAGGAATTACTTAAATTCGTGGTAATACGTGAATTTTCAGAATTCCTTGAATTCATAGAATTCCTTAAAATTCTTGAAACCATTTCAATTCGTGGAATAACTTAAATTCCTGAAATTCCTTAATTTTGTAAAATTCCTTGTATTTGTAGAATTTTTTGCATTCGTGGAATTCCTTAAATTCGCAGAATTCCTTAATTTTGTAAAATTTCTTGAATTCGCAGAATTTCTTGAATTCGTTCTTTGAATTCTTAGAGTTCCTTGAAGTTGTGAAATTCTTTGAATTCGTAGAATTCCCTTAATTCGCAGAATGCGTGAAATTCTTTGAAATCGTGCAATTTTTTAAATCCGTGGAATTTCTTGAATTTGTGGAATTCCTTTAACTCGTGAAGCTCCTTCAATTTGTGGAATTCCTTGAACTTGTGGAGTTCCTTAAATTTGTGGAATTCCTTGAATTTGTGAAATTTCTACGATTCGTGAAATTCCTTGAATTTGTGAAATTTCTGCGATTCGTGAAATTGCTTAAATTTTTTAGATTTCTTTGATTCATGGAATTTCTTCAATTCGTGTAATTTCTTTAATTCGTGGAATTTCTAGAATTTGTGGAATGACTTGGATTCTGAAATGACTTAAATTTGTGGAATTACGTAAAATTGTAAAATTATTTGAATTCGTGGAATTTCCTAAATTGTTTAGAATTCCTTAAGTTCGTGGAATTCCTCAAATTGGTCTAACTCCTCGAATTCGTAGAATTCCTTGAATTTGTGGAATTCCTTAAATTTATATAATCCCTTGAATTTTCGAAGTTCCTTTGACTTTTAAAATTTGTTGAATCCCTTTGATTTTTAAAATATCTTGAACTTCCGGAATTCCTTCAATTTTTGGAATTCCTTGAATTTTGAAAATTCTTAAAATTCGTAAAATTTCCAAAATTCTTGGAATTGCTAAAATTTGTGGAATCGATAGAATTTGTGAAATCTCTCGATTTCATGAAATTCTTTAAATCCATGAAACTCCTGAAATCCGTGACCTCCTGAAAATTATCTGAATTTCGCGGAACTCAGTGAAACTGTAAAATTTCTTGAATTAGTGTAATTTTTTTTAATTCGTAAAATTTCCTGAATCCTGAAAATTTCTTGAATTGGCGAAATTTACGAAGTCTTTTTAATTTCTTGAATTCATAGAATTCTTTGTATTTGTGAAATTTTTTGAATTAGTGAGATTCCTTGAATTTATGGAATTCCTTGAACTCGTGGAATTCCTCAAACTCGTGGAATTTTTTGTATTCGGGAAATCCTTTGAATTAGTGGAATTCATTGTATATGTGGAATTTTCTAATCCGTGAAATTCCCTAAATTATATGAATTTATCTGAGTTTTCTCAATTTGTTAAATTGCTTCAAAATTCCTGAAAGCCTCACATTATATTGAGGTCCTTAAACCTCCTTGATTGCGAGAAATCATTTTATTTAATGGAATTGTGTAATTTTTTAAAATTCCGCGATTAATTGGAATTCTGAGAATTTAAGAAATTCTTTAAAAGAAATTAAATTGTGGACTTCTTTGAAGTCCCTGAATTTTTTTAAATTATCTGATATTTTTGAACTCTGTTAAGCTCTCTAATTCCTTGCATTAATTAGGAGTCCTTGAAACTCTTCAAATTCGTAGAATTTTTGTGATTCAGAAAATTTAGTAGAATCCAGTGAATTTAGGAGATTTCCAAGCATTGTAAAAATCCACATGAATTCAAGGAAATTAAACATAATTCTAAATAATATACTCAAGTAGAAAGTATTAATTAGAAAACGTGTATACTGTTCGATATGAAACATATCGCTACGTAAGCGGGCACTAACACGAGGACTAAACTCGAAAAGAAAAGTGGTTAGAATAGAAAAATAATGTTTTTGTTTTTGCAGGAATAAAAAGTCAAAATGTTCTGAATTAAATTAAACTAGACTGGCCCATTATTTCCTCTAGAGTTAGTTTTGTAGTCTTCACATCCTTTAGTTGATGACGACATTCTTTATTGTGAAAAAAAGTAGCAGAGAAATACAAGAATTATAAAATCCATTGCCCCTAATGTTAACCTTTTAGCTGCGGGGGTGGTCGATATACGAGGTGTGTTCAAAAAGTAAGGTGACTTTTTAATTTTCGCGGGCTACGTACATTCAAGTTTTGAATTTTTTGTTTTGTTGTGT
>JAUELO010023116.1:0-10976 GCA_032357855.1 Amphibolips quercusostensackenii
TATATAGGTGTAGTTGTTTAACCTACTTTTTAATTGTGCGCACGCGAGTGTAAAGTGTGAGAAAATTTTAACCTTAAACTAATGCCAAGAACACTGGAGGATGTTCAATATTTCGAAATTAATTGTCGAATTTTTGAAAATGGCTATGATTCCAATGAGAAATTTCTAAGTTTTCTAATAAGCACTTTCAAATATAAGTTGTTCAATTTTAAACGCTAATTGTGAGTTTTTTTAGCTTTCAAGGCTTCAATTTGAAAATTGAATTTTAAAGTTATAATCTTTTTTTTTTAAGGAATGCTTATTGTTTGGATTTTCACATTTTTATTTAACACCTTTTAAATTCAGTGTTCTCAGCTGCATTTAGGTTAAAGTATGCAAATGTCTTTGGTTTAAAATCTAAGTTACTTAAAATACTTTAATTGTTTTTGAACATTTTAATTTATAACCTTTAAAATTGAATAATTCTAGGTCAAACAAGAAAAAGTAGACTTATTCTAAATTTGTAGCGTTTATATTATATATTGAACCCTTTAAACCTCCGAGATTTGTATATTTTTAAATTCGAAAAACGAATATTGTCGGGGCGCCTATAGACACTTTCTTTGAGTGAATGTAGGTTTTCTTGACTCGTCATTTTTTGCAATTATTTTCTACGATTTGAACAAAAAAGACACATCCTATCAACAAGTGATTAATACAAAATTTTTAGAATTTTTTTGGGTACACAATAATTTTTGTCCGTTCATCATTTTTTGTAGCTTGTGTCGTTTGTCCAAAAATTTATTTTTTTATTTATGTTATTTTTTACAAATAAAACAAAAAACTACGCATCCTATCAAAAAGTGATTAATAACAAAGCAGATCTTTTTTGGGTCCACAATTTTTGTCAATTCATCTTTTTTGTAGCTCGTGTCGTTTTTCCAAAAATGTATGTTTTCATTTATAATGTTGTTTTTTACGAATAAAACAAAAACTATGCATTCTATCAAAAAGTGATTAATAACAAATTTACAGAACTTTTTTGGGCGAAAAAAGTTGTCAATTAATTTTTATTCGTATCTTACGTCGTATTTCCAAAAATTTAATTTCTTTATTTTTAATGTTATTTGTTACAGTTAAAACAAAACTACGTATCCTATCAAAAGACTAATACATTTTTAGCTCTTTTTCGGCTGTTATACTTTTGTCTATTTATTTTTTTGGTAGCTTGTGTCGTTAGTCCAAAAATTTAATTTTTAAAATTTTTAATGTCGTTTTTTACGAATAAAACAAGATCTACGCGTACTATCTAAAAGTAATTATAACAAATTTGTAGATCATTTTTGAATGCAAAATTTTTATTCCTTCTCTTTATCTGCATCTTGCACAGTTTGACCGCAAAATAAAAATTTTGATTTTTCATTATTATTTGTGCGATCAAAATTTGAAATTTCGATTTATCAAGAAAATTCAATAAGTTGTTATGATAATCTTGTAGGGCTTTTAAAAAGCAACGTTTTTATTGTCTTGACTTTTTTCATATCGTGCGTTGTTTGGCTTAAAATGTTCATTTTCGTTCTGTTTTTTTAATTTTAAAAATGCTATAACTCTGATAATCTTCTTTTTATCAATAAAAGTCGTGAGAATAAATTGTTTTACTTTCGGAGTACTACGAATAGCCGTACATATCATTTTTAAATATTGAAAAACTGGTCTCAATAAATTTTGAAAATGATTTAACTTTTTGAATTCTTATCCAAAATAGCTAACTAACGAACTTGACCTTCAGTTTTCGACACTAAAAGCGTGTACCAAAGGCCAATCTAATGGATTAATTTTTCAAAATTTATCGTGCTTGCAGACATACATGCAGACATATACAGACAAATTCATAAAAAGCTGTTTTTTGGGTTCAGAGGGTCTCAAAACGTAGACATTTGACCAAAAAAAAGGGAGGGGGGTCAAATTCTAAACAAATCTAATACCTTTTCTGATAAGAATGTAAAAAAAATCGAGTCGTGATTTTTTGAACTTTTTTTGGTTGTTCCTGACAAATTTGCATATGATATATTCATTTCTGCAAAAAAATGTTATAAAGTGTTCATTAGTTATTGAAAATGCAGATAATGGTATTCATATTATTAATATTATAATTATTCATCCTTAAACTTTTATTCGTAATTTAAAAAAAGATAAAATACAATTCAATTTTAAAACATTTGCAATTCAAAGTTCAGCAATTTTGAAGAATTACAATTGATAATTCGTAAATGTTGAAAATTTGGAATTACAAATTATTTACTTTTCGAAAATTATATTTTGAAGGTATTATATAACGAAAATTGTGAAAATTCAAACAATATTCCTTTATTCAGAAAAGACATGATCATAAAACTTATGAAATTCATAATATTACACATTTCGTGATCTTTCGTTATACGCTAAATAAATGATGTGGAAATTTTTTTTCAAAGTGAACCCAACGTATAAAGATTACGAAAATTTTAATAGCGAATACTACATAAGAAGTAGCCGTCCACATACTCAAAATTGAAAATTCGATAGTAGAACAATGTACGGAAATATTATTAGTAGTGAGATTTGAATAATAATTACTTAAATTGGACTAACAATTTCCTAAATAATGTTCAGTTCAGTATTTTATTATACTCTCTTCTTTTTATAGGTTTGAGAGTCTTCAAAAACCATTACAAAAAATTATCACAAACTTGTAAACCTATCTTATATAGACTCACTCATCCTTCTGTATTCTAAGCGGAAACAGAAGCCCTGACCCTAAGTTACTACATCCTCTTCTTCTCACTATAGTCACAAGACTCTCCCTTTACACTCTACTTACAAATTCAAAATTAAAAACTTCAGCTTAGTGTCTCTAACCTCCTTTCCCTTTCTTCACTCTCTCCACTTTACTTCTCTCATTTAACAGTAACAAATTTTTCCTTCTCGTAATCTGTCTAAATACATTTTTCTTCCTTACCGCTTTTTGCTCTCTAGTGTACAACACATTCTACCCCACACTGCAATTCGATTCATATCAACACGTTTTCTCTCCCAAACCATCGACCACTTTGCTCTGCTTTCCACTTTAACATTTTCCCCACTTTCTGCTTATTCCCTCTCTCCTTTTCCTAGTGATCCTTTTCTTTCCCCTTCAGCCGAATCAGCTCCATTCTGCCTTCCTTCTCGTTCCACTTTCAGCCTGTTTCGCCTACTTTCGCTTTCATGTATTTGATTTTCACCTCGACTCCTGTACGTTCCAGCGTTTCCTTCTCTCTTCGGAGCCACTCTTCCACTAACTCCTCTCTCTCCGTCCAGTCTTCCTCAACCGATATTCTTGATCCATGAGCTTACCCCTTGCCTCCAGTAAATCCGTTTTGATTTCCATTGATTTCAGCTTACACATCAATCCTCCATCAATCTTCCATGACTGCTCTACCTTCGCTGCCCTCTGTGTGCGTGTCGCTAGGCTCCCCACGACACTCAGCACCTCGCAGTCACCTCCACTGACCCCCAGCACCTTCATGTTTCTCCTTTTCTCGTTCCTGGCCTCCTTCTACACCGCCCACTCTTCCTTCGTCAAAGCCCTTGGAGGAGTCTACCATGTGCTCTCGTTCTTCTCCGTCTAAAAACTCTCATCTTTTATCTTTATCTTATTTCCTCTTCAAGACTGTTCTTTCTCTTTACTCGGATCCTCTGACCTTTCTATCCTGTTCTCCATGTTTGCTTGTTCCCTCTCTTTCTTCCATTTCACTTTTATCATCTCCTACCAAGCCTTCATCTTCTTTTTCTTCTCACCGCCCCCACTCATCTCGTTGTTCAGCTGTTGCTAACAACTCTGCTTTTCCTCACTCTTTCTCTCTCTTCCCACCTGCTGTGACTTCTCTCTCATTCTCTCTTCTTCTTTACCGCAGTCGACACCACTGTAGTCAGGCTACCGTTTCGTCACAGCTGACGCTCTCTCTACGCAAACTCCCAGAGCCTCTTTTCCTTGTCCTTCCGGTTCGACCCCTAACGTAAAAATTCACACGTGCCAATTTTTACTTCGCTCCTTACACCTTCTCCACAGATTCCACTTCCACACATTCACTTCCACTTTTTTCCAGCCACTTCCTTTACTTTTTCCTCACATTTCCAGGTCACTCCTACTCTCATTACTGTCTTTATTCTGCCAAAATGCTTCACCGATCTCACACACCTTTACTCATCTCCGAACCCGAACCAGAAGTCCCTCTAGGCAATTAACTTGTGATCCAGAGTATTAAAGATAATTCGGATTAATTTAAATAGATAGTCAAAATAGTTTTAAAGTATTTTGTTTAAAATTTAAAAAATGAATTTGTTTAATTATTCTTTTTTTTATTGTATCTTTATTACCCTGCAGTTAATGGTGAACCTACAGTAGACAATAATTAATTTAATGCACAAATATACGTGAAATAATGAATTGTAATTTCAACATATCAACATGTTTAGTGTCTTAACTATTGATTAAATTATATTTCATTATTTTACATACATTAGTATTCTTAATTAATGATTCTCTACTGTTGGTTCATTATCTACTGTGATTTTGGAAATTTCAGAAAAAACCGCAAGTTTCTAGTATTATTTTAAGAGAATATTAAACAAAATAATAATAAATTCTTTAAACAATTATTCTTGTGAACTTGAATTAATTATTATCTCACTCTAATTGAAATGTGGACAAAAAGTGGAAAATTTCAGAAATAACAACAAATTTCTAGAATTATTGTAAGAAAACATTGTTATAAATAATCATACATTGTTAAAACAATTATTTTTGTTAACTGTATTTAATTATTGTTTCGATCTAACTGAAAAGTTGAAATCAAGTTGAAAAATGTAAAAAAAAGTCGTGACTTTCTAACTCTGTTCTAAGTGAAAATTGGTATAAATGATAATAAATTGTTTTAAAAATTCATTCAAATATATAATTATTAGTATAAAGTAATATTTCATGTATTAGAAACAATTTATACTAATAAAAACCACAAATATAATAATTATCGCTAAAAACTAGAAAAACCTAATTTTCTACTTATGGGTTTTTTTTGGGACCCCATAAAACAGATTTATGTACGTAAAATGCTAAAAGTAATTTTTGATTCGTATTTTATGGCTAATTGTGAAGAGAAATGTTGAGGATCAACTCAATAATACCTAATATTATGACTTTGAGTAAAATTCACAGAAACTTCTAAGCATAATTTTTTTTCAAAACACATATTTTGTGTGGATTTTAACAAATTTGGGAGGAATATTTATGTCAATTTGAGAGAAAAAATGTCCAGTGTATTTTTGGACCACTTTAATACCTATACCTGTGAAAAATCTACTGCCTTTAATAAATTCTTTATCGTGTCCCAATGTTCTAAAAAAAGGTATACTTTAAGTTTGAAAAAAATAATCTTTGCTTCCTATTTTCTATCCCATAACGTCTGTGAGGCCGGAATTCAGCACCGATAGTTTTCGAGTGATCATGAAAAATTTTATTTTATCACTTGAATATTGAGAACACTTCACAATTTTTAGAATATCGTGGATAACTTAGCAAGTCAGTTGAGTCCGGTGAAGGACCCAGAAAAACTCCTTCAGGATATGGATGTAAACCGATTGAGAGCTGTTGTCTACAGAGATGTTGTGAGTAATACAGAATCATTCGTTTGTCGTGCACTCTAAAATTTTAATCAGTCAAAATTTCACTGATTAAAATATTAAAGCATGTTTTCACTAAAAAATAATTTATTTCTACTGACAAAAGTGTCGTTTCAAAACATAGATCTGTCAATAATTGTGACTGATTCAATTAGTCACTTTGATTAAATCAGTCCGGTTTAATCAGGCAAAACAACTGATTGGAGTATTCAAAACTAATTATTTAATCAATGAGTGTTGCAGTTTAAATCATTCACAATACTGATTTAAGCTCTGAAAGTTATTTGTTAGATTATTCAAAATTACTGATTTAACTAGTGAAAGTTAATGATTAGATCATTCAAAGTGACAGATTTAATTAATGGAAGTTACATTTCAGATAATTTAAAATTGCTAATTCGTTCAGTGGTGGTTACTGACTAGATCATTCAGAATTATTGATTTCATTAGTGAAAATGTCTCATTTGTCAGTAACTTTTGATGGATTCAAATTCAGAGTGTACTGTTTTATTCCAAAATCGACACTGACAGGATGTAATTTTTCTTTTTATGATTTACAGGAAGAAACCAAGCAGGCTCAGTTTCTGTCCCTGTCTATAGTTTACTTCATCTCTGTACTAATGGTTTCAAAATATCGAGATATTTTGGAACCTCCGGTTAATCCCCGCCCACCTAGTCCTGTGAAAATGATACAAACAAATGGAACGGGTCTCAGGTCTGGTAGTCCGACAGGTAAGACTAAAATTTTTATAAAATATTTGTTATTGCACAATCCTCTAGATATACATATACTTAATATTAACTGCCCACTCTAGAGGTGGTTATTACGATGTTTTCTAAAAAGAATTTTTAAACTATTTTTTTTATAAATAGAAGAGCGAAATGCTGATACAGGCAAATTTTGTATGAAGTGTAAATTAAAATGTGAAGAAATTGAGATATTGAAGATAGGTACTGATTGGAAGATGAGATGTTAAGTGATAGAACAGGGTTACTACACGTTAGGGAAGAGTACACAGTCAGGCGATTTAAAACTGGTTAGGGAATGTCAGGGAAAACCTGAAAGTTATTTTGTTGAGAAGTCAACAATTTTGTTGAAAGGTCATTCTTTTTGGTTGAATATTCAACTGTTTTGTTGAAATTTTGTCTTCTTGGGTTGAGAATTTAAATATTGTGGTACAAAATTAAAGTGTTTAGTTGAAAATTAACTTTTTTGTTGAAAATTCGTCCTTTGGTATGAAAATTTAACATTTTAGATGAAACTTTTTTCTTTATTGACTAAAAAATCTTTCCTGCTTGAAAAACCAACTCTTTTGTTGATTTTTTTTTTGTAAAAGTTTAACTGTTTCATTAAAAATTCAACTTTTTGGGTAGAAAACTTATGTTTTTTTTGTTTTCTTTTTGTTAAAAGTTAATTCCTTTGGTTGAAAATTATTATTTTTTCATTTGAAAATCAATTTTTTTTAACTGAAAATTAATTTTTGTTTGTTTAATTTTTTGTTTAATTTAACTTAAAAATCCGTATCTTCTTATAAAAAATTCAACTTCTTAGTTGAAAATTCACGTATTTTCATTAAAATTCTTTCTTTTTTTTTTTGTTAGAAAATTAATCTTGTTGGTAGAAAATTCAGCTGTTTAGTTTAAAATTGAACTGCTTACTTAAGAATTAATTTTTTTGGTTGAAGTTTTATCATTTTAATTGAAAATTTTCTATTATAGTGTAAAAGTTAAACTATTTTGTCAAAAATTCAACTTTTCTGGTAGAGAATTAATCGTCTTGGTTGACATTTTTTTTAGTTAAAAATTAATATCTTTGGTTAAAAATTATTATTTTTTTATTAAAAATTAACTTTATTGAATTGAAAATTAATTTCTTTTTAATTTCAAATTAATTTTTTTGTTTTGAAAATCAATTTTTTTAAATTTACAATTAATTTTTTTTAAATTAAAAATTCATCTATTCCATTTTTTGCTGAAAATTCATATTTTGTTGTAAAGAAATCAACTTTTTCGTTAAAAATTCATGTTTTTTGATTCAAATTCTTTTTTTTTTCTTAGAAAATTAATCTTGTTAGTTAAAAATTCATCTGTTTAGTGGTAAATTCAGCTTCTTAGTTAAGAATTAATTTTTTGTAGAAAATTATTCTTCCTGGTTAAAAATTTATCTGCTTTAGTTGTCAATTAATGTCTTTGGTTAAAAATGATTTTTTTTATATTTAAAATTTATTTTTTTGAATAGAAAATTAATTTTCTTGATTTGAAAATTTAACTAGTCCACTTTTTGCTTAAAATCCATATTTTGTTGTAAAAAAATGCAACTCTTTGGTTGAAAATTCATATATTTTGTTAAAAATTAATCTTTTGGTATAAAATTGATTTTCTAAAATTTAACTGTTGCATTTTTTATTGAAATCTATATTTTCTTGTTAACAGTTCAACTTTTTTATTAAAAATTCATGTATTTTCATAAAAAATTATCTTCTTGTTTGAAAATTCATTTCCTTTTTTGAAAATTCAACCATTTGGTTGAAAAATCATTTTTTTGGTAGAGAAGTAATCTCATTAATTGAAGCTTCATGTTTAGGTTCAAAATTCATTTTTTTCGTTGAAATTTCGCTTTTTTTGTAGAAATTTACTCTTTATGGTTAAAAATTCAACTAATTGGTTGAAAATTCATTTATTTTGTTATGAAGTTTGTATTTTCTCGTAGAAAAGTATTTTTATTGTTTGAAGCTCCATCTTTGTGGTTAAAAATTTATTTTTTTGTTTGAAAATTTACCTATTTTTCAAATATTTATCTTTTCTTAAAGAAGGTTAATCCTTTTGGATAAAAATGCAACTATTTTGGTGAAAAGCCATGTAATTTGTTAAAGATTCGTCTGTGTGATAGAAAAGTTATCTAAGTAGATGAAACTTCATTTTTTTGGTAGAAAATTCATTTTTTTATCTGAAAATTTAACTATTCTATTTTTTGTTTAAAATTAATCTGTTTGAGTTGAAAACTTAACTATTTCATTGAAAAATCACAGATTTTGTTAAAAATTCGTTTTTTTTCTGTTAAAAAATTCATGTGTTTTGATAAAAATTTATCTTTTGATTTGAAAAGTAATCTAATTAGATAAAGATTCATTCTTTTGGTTGAAAATGCATTTTCTTGGTTGATAATCTATTTTTTTTTTTTTTGGTAGAAATTTAATCTTTCTGTTAAAAAATGCTACTACTTGGTTGATAATTCATTTATTTTCTTACAAAATGGTCTTTTTTCGTAAAAATTAATCTCACTAGTTAAAGCTTCATCTTTTCAGTTGAAAATTCATTTCTTCTTTAAAAATTTACCTATTTTGTTGTAAATTTAGCTTTTTCACAGAAGTTTATTCCTCTTTGTTGAAAACTCAATTATTTTGTTGTAAATTCTTCTAAATTGTTAAAAGTTCATCTTTTTAGTAGAAGAGTAATCTTATTAGTTGAAACTTCTTTTTTTTTATTGATTTTTTTGACTGAAAATTTAACTATTCTATTTTTAATTAAAAATCGGTCTTTTAAGTTGAAAACTCAACTATTTGGTAAAAAAATCACGTATTTTGTTGAAATTTCGTCTTTTTTGTTAGAAAATTAATCTTCTTAGTTTAAAATTCATCTATTCGGTTGAAAAATTAACGATTTCGTTTAAAAATGAGTTATTGTTCAAAATTAATTTTGTTAAACCTAAAATTTATCTTTTTAAGTTGAAACGTTATTCCTCTTGTTAAAAATTCGTCCTTTTGGTAGAAAATCAATTTTATTAGTTGAAAATTAATTGGTTTGGTTAAAAAATCAACTATTTCATTAAAAGTTCATCTATTATGTTGAAAATGCCATACATCTCAGTAGTGATATATGTTTATTTTCTATTCTTTTTAGTAAGAATGTGTCTTACGTTATATGTTCCAATCCCCCCCCCCCACTCTAAATTGATTTACATAATTTGTGACCGTTTTTTTGCATCAACATTATTGATCTTCTAGGTGTAGGATTTTTCTTATACACAAATGAAAAATGTAGAATTATCAGGGAAAATGAAAAATTGGTCAGGGAATTTCGAAATCGGAATTTCGTAGCAACTCTTTAGAATCTTTCAATCATACAGCACTGGCAAGAGAGTTGCATAAAAGTACTACGGGACACTAAAGTTACCTATTTTTAAAGATAACATAGTTCAAAAAATCATTATTAGTAGCATTTGTTATTTTCGTTTTTATTATCTTTTTTCTCCATAACTTGTTTGCCCTACTCATTAGTTCGTCTACCAGAGTACCAGTGAATGCACTAGTATTTTTTTCTGTGGAGTATAAATTGAATTTTTCAGAATTTTCAAAACTCTTACGTGTCAGATAGCATGATTTTCCTAATTATAGTTTATCTTGCTCGTTGGAACAGGTTGATTAAGGTTATTTGAAAAAAATGCATTGCTCATGGACGCGAACGGTGTAAAAAGAGAATTTATAAGACTAGAAAAATTTACAACTTTAATTTGAAATAAACTTTAAACTTTTTATTAATCAATCAATTATTAAATTAATTAAAATTTTAACTTGAAGTTATCTCCAATTTTTCGTTCGTCCCTTAGAGAATTTTCGGTTTGATTTTAAACTTCTATCATGTTTTTGACCTGTCAGATATTTCTGTCATGTTTATTCTCTTCTTCATTTTGTCAATAAGGTTGTAAATTAATTACAGTTTTCTTAACAAATATTCTTGCAGAAATATGAATAATATTGCAATACCTTTGAACCTCTGTAGCCTTTAATAACTTTTTAAAATGTATTTTCCAGAAAACTATTGAAAATTTTATTTAATGTCAGTTTCTGATAATTTATTCAATTTATTTCTCATTGACGACATACTATGGCTTATTTGTGGATTATTTCAAGAGTATTTTAATTATATTTATAAAGGAGACATTTGATACAATTTAATCGGTTGGTTCGATATTTCTATCATGTAGGTTACATACTATTCTGCTGTATTTAATTGTAAGGTTCATTTATTTAATGTAATTACCAGTTCAATTTATTTGAGTATAACTTCTTGATTCCTTTAATCAACTGAAACAACTTTCACAATTGGTTAATTACATCCCACAATGTTAATCCCAGACCTCTACATTCAAAATGGTAAATAATTATTGCAAAAAAATAACTTTAATTGTTTATTGTTTTGAATATGCAAAATCTCGTTGCACTAACATTTGTCACGTCCCGTGACGTATATATATATATATATATACATACAATTATATATATTTATGTATTTTTATATCT
>JAUELO010023133.1:0-10976 GCA_032357855.1 Amphibolips quercusostensackenii
TACGCAGTACGTTATCAATATATTATTTATAATTATATTATAGGATATAAACTTCATAGTAAATATAGGTACATATTAGTATATTGAAAATATTATGAATAGTTCAATTACACTGGAACCTGAAATTGTGACCGGCTTCAGGCAATGCTTGTTTAATCTTGGCCATGAATTCAGTCAGTCCAAACGTAAACAGGCAGTGTCGCGTGATCCATTTCTTAATATTACGCAATATAGGCGCGTGAGTAGCCGCGCACTGCCCCTTTGTTGCTACGCTGCTGGTTTTTCACGCATCGTTGAGCAACCCCTTCTCGACCCGAGGGGCTAGACTCTCAACCCGAAACCGACATGGCAATAATTCTCGGAAGGACGTAAACTCGGTGGCCATAATTTCAGGATTCAGTGTAAATTCCTTTATAAATCTAAATTATGCTATACTTATTAGTATATTTTGAGGGACAGAAAAAGGGTTAACTCAAAATAAAATTGTGGAATAAGTTCCTGGAATTTTTTTCTAAGAATCTGAACAATGGATTTTTTCCTCTATAATTTCAAAGGACATTTTTACATTATTACTCATAGAAAATGGAAATATTTAGGAATTCAAGAAAAAAATGTATTCGACATTTTTCTCATACTTTGTAGTGTAAAAATTTGTCAATTCATTTAAAAATCTGTCGAATTCACGTTAAGTATCTCGTTTTATTAAATATTTTTTGTTTTAAATGTTGTTACTCATTATAATTATAAGATATTTAGGATATTTTTAAACGAAATAAAAAAATTTTAGTACATTTTTGAAAAGCGAAGGGCAATTTATAGCACAAAATGCAGGACTCACAGACCGGTCCCTATATCCCCTAATCCTAATGTACACTATGTTCAGTTAAGGTCCCTGAAGTAGCGTATTTTCAAGATTTGGTCCGTATGGTATCCTATTTGCAGACCATAATGGAACTTTTTGATCGACGCCTTACGATGCTTCCAAGAATCATGGATTTTGAGAAAAAATAGCAAAAATGAGGTAATTTAATCAGGGCTACTACACAGTCACAATTAGTCACTTTTCTCAAATCGCGTTTTGTCATTTTTTTAATGAAAAGATCATTTTAGTCATTTTCCTTTCACCAAATTAATCATTTCTGACATTTTGTTGAAATCTTTGAGATTATTTTTAAAGATTCCGAGAAAGTTTTAATAGATATTAATAATTTAAAGAAATTTTTAGAATTTTAGGGTATTTTTCAAACTTCTAAGGCATTTCAAGAGCTTTTAATTTGAAATATTTCAACGAATTTAAAAATATTCAAAGGGATTATTAATTAATTTAATTAATTTGAAGGCATTTTAAAGCGTTTGCAATTTTTAGGACAATGCATTTTCTAGAATTGCTGCAGATATAGAACGATTTTACTGTGCCTATAAGGTTTTAAGACATTTAAAAAGATTTCACGTTCCTTTATAAAATTTCCGAGGATTTCAATGATTTTAAGGGATTTTAAAGCTCTCAAAGTATTTTAATACATTTTCCAGGATTTCACGAAATATCATAATAGAATTTTACGGGATTTTATTATATTTCTGTACATTTTAAAGAATTTAATAATGAGAAGTGAGGTGTTTCGTAGGATTTCAAAGGATTTGAAATATTTTACAGAATCTTAAAGATTAAAAGAAATTTTAAATTGGTTTCTATTACGTCTTAAGGTTTTCGAGGCTGTCAATGACCATAATGGGTTTTTAATGCTCTCAGTGTATTTTGATTAATTTTCCATGATTTCAGGTAACATCGCCAGATCTAATAGAATTTTACAGGATTTAATAATATTATTTTAGTGTATTTCAAAGAATGCATTTGAGAGAAGTAAGGTCTTTTGTAGGACTTTAAAGATTGGAAATTAGTTTTTGGGATTCACCCTGAATTCTTATTAATTAATCCTGATTCTTTTTAATTCTTTGGAATTTTTTTGAATTTGTTTAATTCAATTGATAAAATGATTAAATTATTTTAAATATCTTAATGTATTTTTTTTTAATTCCTTGGCATTTTCAATAGCTTCAAACAAATTTCAAGGGATTTCGAATGATTTTAAAGGATTTGAAATATTTTAGCACACTTTAAAAGATTCCAAGAATTTTTACTTATTTCAATAGTTTGAAGTGATTTTAAAGACTTTGAAATATTTTAGGTTATTTTCAAAGATTTCAAGGCATTTTCAAGAGATTTAAACAATTTTAAGGGATTTCCAAGGGTTTTAATAATTTTAAAGGATTTCTTAAATTATATTCAATTCCTTTAAATTTCTTTGAATTGTTGTATAGTGATTAGTCACTTTCTTGGTTATAGGATTTATTAGGGTTTGAAAGATTTGAAGAGATTTTCAAATATTTTTTGCAATGCATTTAGGATTCGCCCTGATTTCGTATTAGTTTATCCTGAATTCTTTAAAAAAAATTTTGCATTCTTCTAAATCACTAAATTTTGCTTAATTCAATGGATTTTAAATGTTTTTGTTTATTTTATGTTGAAGTCTTTAAAACTTACTTTAAATTCTCAGCCATTTCATAAAATTCTTTTGAATTGTCTTTAATGTTTCTAAACTCATTTCAAACTTACTTAATTTAATTAATTTTTTTATATTTTTAAATTGTTTTCAATTTATTTGATTTATTTAATTGGCCTTGAGTTTTTATGAATTTCATCGAATTGTTCTCTTTTACCTTTAATTCCTCTAAATTCATTCCAATTTTATGGAAACCAATGGAATTTTTTTCCAATTCATTTGCATTTTTTTTTTATTTAACTTGAATTGTTTTGAAGTGTTATAAATTTATCCTGAATTTTTCATCATTAGAACGCGATAAAATTACCTCATGAGCGTAACAAAAAGTACCCTTTGGTCACTATATTTCATCCCATAGGGACTTGAGGCCTGGGAATGTTCCAGGGACATCTTGAGAACGTGTAAAATATTCGCTCCTTTGGGCTTGCTGTTTTGTTATTATTAACAATAAATATCACATAAGCATCTGTCTTTTCCCATCTATTTTTCGATCTAAATTCACGTTTATTTTTTTCCATACCCTATTCTCTATCTCATCCTAACCTTTATCTATCCAAGTCAATATTTTTCTAATTCTCTCAATTTAAATTCCTGTCTATTCTTTTTATAATTAAAGATCTTTGAATATTTCAGATGTATCAAAATAGAATCTACAAGATTTTTATGAAATTTATTTTATTTTATAGGATTTTATCAAATATCAGGAAAAATTCGAGTCTTTTTAAAAAATGTTTAGGACTTTTAGAAGTTCAGAAGAAATCAAGAAATATTTGAAAAATTTTCGGAAATGTTTCCAAGTTTTTAAATATTTCTAATCTATTTAAAACGTCTTAAGTTCCTGAAAATTTTCAGCAGACTCGAATTTTTCTTCTAATTTTGAAAGATCATTCCAAATTTAAAAAAATTGCCTTATAATCTTCTACATTTTCAAAGGCATTTTAAGAATTTGTTTTATTTTCTTGAAACCTTTCAAAATTCTTTTAAAGTTTCTAAAATTTTTTTTGAAATCTTTAAAAATTTAAATTTCTAAAAATCTTTTAATGTTTAAAATTCTTTTTGAATCTCTTTAATTTTTTCTAAATATTTCGTGAATTTACTCGATTTTTTAATTTTTTAATCTTACCCAATTGAAACATTTTGCTTTAAAATCTTCTACACTTTTTTTCTCAAGTCGTTTGAAAGGTTTAAAACCCTTTTTTAATTTTCTATTAAAGTTCATTTTTCAAAATAAAAAATCATAAAAAATTTTCACACGAATCTTAAGATAATTACTTTTTTTATCTTTTCAGGGCTTCCAAACCTTCCAATCTTTAACAATTATTCACGTTTTGCCTGCATCTTTTTTTAAATTCTGCAAAATAAAAAAATTGCCTTAAAATCTTTTAGATTCTTCTTTGAAAATTTTAGAAATCTTTTGAAATGTTTTGAATTTTTTAAAAATAATCTCTTGAAATTAGTTTTTTGAAATAAATTTTTTTTTTAATTTTTCCTAGAAAACGGTTCTTTTTTCATTTGTATAAAAACTTCAAAATCTTTATAAGTTTTAATTATTTTTCAATCGTTTCAAAACTTCTCAATAACTCTTAGTCTTACTCAATTTTTTCTAAAATTATGTAACTTGGCAAAAAAGCATAATTTTGTTTTAAAATCTTTCACACTCTTTTCAAAAATTTTAGGAAATAATTAAAAATGTTTTGTAGTCTTTTTCACTTTTTTCTTAGAATTCGTTAAAAAACAATCATTAAACATTTTTCCATGAATCTTAAGAACATTTTTTTCATTCTCTTCACACCCTGCAAAATCCAGTTTACCTAAATTTTTTTTTATTTCTGAAAAATTAAAAAAATTGTCACAAAGTCTTCCAGATTCTTTTTCCCCAAAATTTTCCCAGAAATCTTATATCGGGATCTTGAAACTAAGCTGTTAAAAAAATAATTTCCGAATTATGCATCATGATTTTTGTAAAATTCAAACATTTTATTCTGAAGTGTAAAATTAAATAAGTTGTAAATCCATGATAAAGCATTTCCATAGAAAAAGTCGCGAGACAAAAAACAACTAGAGGAAAAGTACCTTCATGACGTCCCCATTTAGTGATAATCATGATCGAGAAATGCGTGCGTGTGTGCGCGCGCGCGTGTGTGGTGTGGAGAACGCACAAAGGCAGTTGCACTGTGCAGAGGTGGGATGCGTTTTGTCAGTGAAGCTTGTAAATGCAAATGTAGGCGTAGAAAATCGTCACATATGTTCCTTGAACTCGTTTCCGCAACAATTAAGTATAAATGGCCGAAATAAATGACGGTAATCAGTATTCGACATGGGTAAGAAAACAAAACAATACATACGTTTGACAGATAGCGAACATAACCTCTCCCTCGCAATAAAGTAGTTGTCAAAAATACCTCTATACTAAGTTTATTTCGCCATTCTGAACATTTTATAGCGAATTAAATTAATATGTTCTGCAGTCATATATTAATCTGTACGTATATTCTTCACATGTGTAAAAGCATTGTTAACGAATATTTTAATTCACTAAAAATATTCCAACTTCATATTAGTTTCGGAAGAGTTTCGTGACATTCTCTTTTATCTAAATAATGTATTCTTTTATTATTTAAAATAAAATTCGAAATATTTTGAACAATTAAATGCAATACATTTCAGTCTTAACTTTTTTTCTATGTTTTATTTGGAGGAATAGGTCATATGTGAGAGTTTTGTATAGTTTTACAACGCATACAATTAGTTTATTTTCATTGTTATTAATCATTTTCGTGATTTTAAGTCATTGTATCTTATAGAAGTAAGTTAAGCACAAAGTTTACGGACTTTGTTTTGGAGATGACTAATAATTAAAATTATGTCTGTAATAAAACTTCCAAAAGATAAGTATTTTTATTTAAATTCGTGTCATGTTTAGATTAAATCCTCGTTAAATCAAGATAACAAATGCTCACTTAAATTGCTTACAATGAGTGTTTAAGAAAATCGTCCATTCAGGTGTATAAATATTGTTTCAACTACAATTTAAAATAATGCATTATAAAATTCTTTTGTAATCTGATATTTGCAAAATAAATGAATGAATATTTTTGCACTATTTCTAGTTTGCAAAGTCGTCGGTAAAAAATTTATTTCATTTAAACATTCAAAACTTTAAGCACATCAATCTCAGGCCATTTCTCTAAATTCTTGTAGCGTTTTAGGTTTTTAGAAAAATCTCAAATTTAAGCAAAGAATTAGTATAGTTATAATTTAGAAGACTTGTTAGGGACCGTGCATAAATTATGTTCAATTTTTTTTTAATTTGGAACCACGTAACCCCCTATGTTAGGGTCCGTAAACTTGACCCCCCCCCATATCTTACGTAATTTTTGCCGATTAAAATTTGTTCTTGAATTTATTTAGGGGTTATCCAAAAAAGATGAATTCTCAACAAACAATGCAATAGTTGATATTTTAACCAAGGAAAGATTTTTATTTTGGATCAAAAACAATTTAATTGAATAAAAAGAGACGAATTTTGAGCAAAATAGTTGAATCCTCAACGAAAACAGATTCACTTTTAACCAAACAGTTGCATTTTTAAACAAAGAAGATGAAGTTTCTACCAAAGGGGATGAATTTACAAATCAAAAAATGAATTTTCAAGAAGAGTTGAATTTTCAACTAAGAAATATTTTTCAGTCAGCAAAGAAAGTTTCAATTGAATAGTTAAATTTGCAACCAAAAAGATTACTTTTCAACCAAGAAGATTAATTATCTACCAAAAAGATGAATTCTCAACAAAATACATCAACTTTGAACCAACTAGTTCAATTTTCAATCAAGAAGATTGATTTTCTATAAAAAAATAAGAATTTTTAACAAAATAAATAAATTTTCAACTGAATAGTTGAATTTTCAACCAAGAAGATTAATTTTATACCAAAAAAGACGAATTTTTGTTACAAAAAATTAATTTTCATCAAAAAAGTTAATTTTAAACCCAATAGCTGAATTTTCAACCAAATTTTTTCATTTAAACAAAAAAAGTTTAATTGTTAAAGAAAAATATAATAGTTAATATTTCAACTAAAAATATTTTCTTTTTCATTTAAAAACAGTTGAATTTAACCGAAAAAGACTCATTTGAACGTATAAACTTGAATCCTTAACTTAAAAAGGTTAATTTTCAATCAAACAGTATCATTTTTGACCAAAAAAATTATTTTATACACCAACAAAAAAAAAGAAGAAATTTGAACAAAGTACATAAATTATGAATAAAACAGTTAAATTTTCAACCGAGAAGAATAATTTCCTATAAAAAAGACGAATTTTTAACAAAATGTATAATACTCCACCGAAATAGTTAATTTTCAACTAAAGAAGATACATTTTCTAAGAAAATGGAATAGTTATATTTTCAGTTGCAAGAAATTTATTTTCAATGAAAAATGTGATGGCTGATATTTCAAACAAAAATTATTTTAATTTTTAATTTAGAAAAGTTGATTAATGATTAAAAAAAGACACATTTTCAAGAAACCAGTTTAATCCTCCACTAAAACAGATTAGTTTTCAACCAAACCGTTGCATTTTTAACCAAAAAGATTACATTTCTACCAAAAAAGATGAATTTTCAACAAATTACATAAATTTCCAACCAAATAGTTGACATTTGAAACAAAAGAATTACCTTTCTACAAAAACGAATTTTCAACTGAAAAAGATACATTTTCTACAAAAAATGAAATAGTTAAATTTTCAAGAAAATTAAATTAAATTAATTAACAAATTTGCAACAAAATAGTTGAATTTTCGATCAAAGAAATGAAGTAATTTATGCACGCCTCATTAAGCAGTGATTTGCAATCGTAAAATAATTAATCAAATTGATTGAATAAACAATTTTTTTCTCAATTTTAAAAAATAATTTTATAAGCAGCAATGCTTTTCAGGGTGTATACCCTACCTGGAATTGCCAGGGAATTTTTGACGCTATGTGCTGTGTATAAGCATAGAGAATAGTCTCATACAGAGCGCTATCAGCAGATAGACTTATATTAAATGAAGGCGTCGATTTGTAAAAGTAACTTTATATAACTGTATTAAACTATATTTGGTTGAAAATTAGTTTCATTTTTAATATCTTTTTTCACTAAAAACATACCTATTCTTTTTTCGGTTGAAAATTGATCGTTTTTAGTTGAAAATTCAAGTATCTGGTTGCAAAATGTATTTTGTTAAATATTCGTTCTTTTTGGTTGAAAATCATTCTTTTTTGTAGAAAATTCAACAGCTTATTTGCAATTTTTTCTCTCTAGACTGAAAAATCTGTCTTAGTGGAAAATTCAACTCATGTTAAAAATTCGTCTTTTTTGGTTGAAATAGCATCTACTACAGTTTTTGTTCAGAATTCTTATTCTTGGAATGAAAATTTAATTACTTAGTTAAAAGTAAGACCTGTTTGTTACAATTTGATCTTTTTGGTTGAAGATTCATAGTTTTAATTGAAAATTGATAATTTTGGTTGAAAATTCATCTCTTTTGTTGAAGGTTAGTTTTTTTAATTGAAAATTTAACTATTTAATCTTTAATTTACACTTTATCTTCTTTAGTGTAAAATTCAAGTATTTTTTTAAAGATTTCGTTTTTTTTTTCGTTGAAATTAATCTTTTTGGTTGATCATTCAAATATTCCAGTTAAAGATTCATCATTTTAGTTGAAAACTTATCCCTTTCCTTAAAATTCAACTATTTCAGGTAAACATTCATTATTTTAGTGGAAAATTCATCCCTTTTGTAGAAAAAGCATCTTTTTCGGAAAAAAATTAATCTTCTTGTTTGAAGAATCATATTTTTGTTGAAAATTAAAGTTTACCAATTAAATAAGCATAATTTTAGACGAAAAATCATC
Organism: Amphibolips quercusostensackenii; assembly: GCA_032357855.1. Taxonomy (NCBI): domain Eukaryota; kingdom Metazoa; phylum Arthropoda; class Insecta; order Hymenoptera; family Cynipidae; genus Amphibolips; species Amphibolips quercusostensackenii. Next base: position 8,466 of record JAUELO010023133.1, read on the forward strand.
TTTTTCTTTGAAAATAAAACAACTTGATTGAAACTTGACCTCTTTTGTTAAAAATTTATCTTTTTTGTTTGAAATTCATCTATTCCAGTTGAAGATAGTCATTTTGATTTGAAAGTTTATCAATTTGGTTTAAAATTTGTTTGTTTTTTTTTGTTGGAAAATTAATTTTTTAACGGAAAATTTAACTATTCCATTTTTGGTTGAAAACTGAACTTTTTAATTTCAAAATTTAACTATTTACTTAAAAATTTGTCTTTTTGAGTTGAAAATTCATTGAATTTTGTTGAAAAGTCATCCTTTTTTGGATCAATTTAATCTTCTTATTTTGAAGAATCATATTTTATGTTGAAAATTCAAGTTTTTTTAGCAAAGTAAGCATGATTTTAGTTGAAAATTAATTAGCTAACAAATTTTTAGCTAAAAATACTTGTATTTTGCCACTTAGATTGTGTGGTAAAAATATTACATAAAAAATTGATCCTTGTAGGAGAAAAGTTTAAATTTGTAATGCATGGGCCAATAGTATCAAGCCCTAGGAAGCACCTTAAGTTGAAAATTTATTACTTTGTTTTAATCTGTGTTTTCTTTTGTTGAAAATTAATTTTTTAAATTAAAGGTTTAACTATTTCCGTTAAAAATTCATCTTTACAGTGTAAAATCATTCTTTTTGTTAAAAAATAATTTGTTGAACTATTCTATTTTTTGTTGAAAATTGAACCTTTTTAGATCAAAGTCAAACTATTTGGTTGTAAATTTTTCTTTTTGAGTTAAAAATTTATGTAATTTTTTAAAATTCGTCCTTCCGAGAATAAAATTAATCTTATTTTTTGAAGAATCATATTTTTTGTTGAAAATTCAAGTTTTCCAGTTAAATAAGCATATTTTAAAATGAAAATTCGACTATTTGGTTGAATATTTGTCTTTTTAGTTGAAAATCCACGCATTTTGTTCAAAAATCGTCCTTTTTGGAATAAAATTAATCTTTCTGTTTGAATAATCATCGTTTTTGTTGGAAATTCATCAATTTCAGTAAAAGATCGTCGTTTTGAATTGAAAATTTATCACTTTGCTTTAAAATGTGTTTTCTTTTGTGGAAAATTACTTTTTTTTAACTGAAAATTTAAGTATTTCATTTTTGGTTGAAAATTGATCTTTTCTGGTTCAAAACTCTACTATTTGGTTCACAAATTGATCTTTTGTCGTTTAAAATTCAACTGTTTGGTCTTTTTGGTAGAAAATTATTCTGTTTAGGTGAAAATTCAATTATTTGGTTAAAAAATCATCTATATTTTTGAAAATGCAATATTTTTACTTAAAAAGTTAGTAATTTGAAGCGGTTTACATTTAATTTAATATAGTACTCACATTATTATTATTATACCATTAAGTCATTTCCCTTTCGGGGTAGACGAGACTCACTCGGTGAAACCGGTAGAGTCGTATTTGGTTGGAGTATACTGTGAAGGGCACCATTAATATTACCTAAATATGTTTTAGTGTTATTTAATATTTAATTAATCGATGGGACTAAAATATTTAAGAATTTCTTGTAATATAATAATTTATCAAAGCTTTCTAAATTTAATTTAATTAAAATTGTTTTAAAAATGTAAAATATTTGAATTGTTTTGTACTGTGAAAAATTATACCTGGAAGAAAATTGATATCCCTGGAAAAAACCTGGAATTGTCAGGGAATTTTTCGCCAGGATTTGAGCAGATACCTTGTTTTTTTTTCTGAAAGTATACTTTGTTCCAAGACCTGTCATTATGTCTTTGTATAGGAGCTTTATTTTAAATTGTCAAAACCTTGTTTACAAGCAATGTTGAATGTGGCGTTAGAATCATTGAACTCGAATTAATTCAGAGTTCAAAATTAAAATACATTAGAGTGGATTGTATATTATTTATGACAACTCTAGTCCATTAAAGACTAAAAAAATTAAGTATCAAGTGCAAAAATACGTTTAAAAAAAGCTTATCGGAGAATTTTAGGTTTCTGTCTAAATTTTTTTTTTTACTTGAAAATAAAATTTTGTCAGTTGTTTTTTTGAACCTGCACTTTCTGCTAATTAAGTAAAAAGATATGAATTATTTATTCAATAGTGAACACTTTAGTGTTTAAGTATACTTTCAAGAAGAAATTATGGTTGATAATAAAATTATTCAAAAATATTTGATAAAAATTGTTTATTCAACAAATTTTATTAATTTCCTATCGATTTCAAATCACTTCGTAACTTAAATTATACATACTTAGTTTAATGTATTTTAATTTTAAACTCTACATGACATATAAAAGAAAATAAAGACTTAATAATGAGAGTTTCTTCGGGTTTCAATCGTATGAAAAACTACGAATCTTGCCGACGTTTCGTGAACGTTGCAGTTCACTTGCAGCTCTCTACGATGCCTGTGATTGGCCATAGCCAATAGAATAGAAACCCGAAGAAACTCTTTCATTATAATGAATCATCGTGAAAGCATTAAATCTATCATCAAAATAAAGACT
>JAUELO010023142.1:0-10976 GCA_032357855.1 Amphibolips quercusostensackenii
CTGCAACGTTCACGAAACGTCGGCAAGATTCGTAGTTTTTCACACGATTGTAACCCGAAGTAACTCCTTTATTATAAGAATTATTGAGCTTTAAATTATTGAGAAATATTAACATGGAAAACATCGAATTTCAACCGGGACCGAAAAAAGGTAGAATTATAAAAAATTCGAATTAAAGAGGTTTGAATTATCAACGTTTTACTGCACACATATATATATATATAGAAAGAGAGAGAATATTTGAATGTTTTAGTAGAAATTATAGTTGAATGCTTTTAATTTTGTAAAGGGATTAATTTATTATTAGCTTATAAAATTTTTTCAGAACATTAAATTGCATGAAGATTGCATCTAAATTTGTTTTAAGTGAGTTTATAAATTGATTATTTACTTGACGGTTATGTAATTTAGTATCGGCTTTAATTAGTATAGTAAAAGCTTATACATATATAAAATACCTCTATTTGAATTACGTTTTTTTTCTGGTCATGTGAAATAAGTATCTAAATTTGATTCTTAAAATTATATATAAATGTTTTTATTCTTTCTGAAATAGGTGTAAAAGGTTACTAATAGATCAAATTTTTTAAAATAAAAGTAAAAATTAAAAAAAAATGTAGAGTAACAATTATTTGAATCTTGTTTTATTCCTAATTATTTTCAATTATTTTGAATTATTTATTTTAAATTATTCATTTTAAAATATATTTCAGTCTCTCAACCTTTTATGTTTTAGGCAGATAAATTAATTATTGGTTGATTAATTTTTGCCACGATATTAAATTACATAAAAGTTAAACATGTTATCATTAATTTAACATTTCAGAAGAATATTAAATAAAAATCATTTGAATGTTTTCATCAAAATAACTGTTTACTGATTTTTATATTGTGCAATGCTGAATTAATATGGACATTTATGTCAATTTTTTCTAAAATTATTTTTGAGGGTCATTAATCAATTAAATGCATTAAAAAGCAATTTAACATCAAGAAACAAATTTGATGTAAAAATTATTTGAGTATTTCAATAGAAATAATTTTTAATGCTTTTTATGCTTAACGTAAATTGATTATTCACCTTAAGATTCTATAATTGAATATTGGCCATTATTAGTGGAATAAAAGTTTATTTTATAATTAAAATACCTTCATTACATTTATATTTTTTTTTAAATGTTTGTGCTGTTGTGAAGTGAGTATCTGAATTTAATTTTTAAAATTATAGGTACATATATTATAATTTTCTTGAAAATCAGTATAAAAAGTTATTAATTGATTAAAATTTTCAGAAATGAAACTTTAAGTCTAAAAAAATATGTAGCGAAAATTATTTAAATGTTTTATGAAAAATATTTGTTTTATGCTTTTTATGTTGTGAACTAATGAACTGAATATTGACTAAATTGTTTTTTCCACAGTATTGAATTTGAATTTTTTTTCTTAGGTAAAATAAATCGATTATTTATTTTGAGGTGATGTAATTAAATATTGGCTCTAATTTGTATAGTAAATTTCATTAAGATTTAAAATACCAATATTCCAGTTACACAATTTCTTTAATGTTTCTGATCTTGTGAAATGAGTGAACTTTTTTTTTTCAAAATTATATGTACATATGTCCTTATTTTTTCTGGAATTAGCTTGAAAGGTTATTATCAATTCAAATTTTTAGAAAACTATGAGGATAAGCATTATTTGAATGCTTCAATAGAGATAATTATGTAATGCTTTTTATGTTCTGAACTGATTATTTAGTTACTACCTGATAATTATTTTTAAATATTAAATTACATACAGATTAAGTTTTAATTGTTTTCTATTAAGTAACATGAACTTATTATTTACTTTAGTGTAATGTAATTAAATATTTCATTACAATTACATAATTTTTTTTAATCGATGCTATGTTGTGAAATGACTACCTGAATTTAATTTTCAACATTATGTGGGCATATGTTTAAATTTTTTCTGGAATTAGTGTAAGAGGTTATTATTAATTTAAATTTTCAGAAATGCAAATTCAAATTTTGAAAAAAATATAATTTAAAAATTATTTAAATGTTTTAGTTATATAACCGTCAAACATTATTTTATTATTTATATTTCTTATCATTATATTATAATTAATTAATTTCATTAAGACCTTAATTTTTTTAAATAACTTAAAAAGCTTATTAATAAATTAAATATTAATTGATAAAAGTTTAAATTAATATATATGTATATGTATAAAGTACAAATTATTTGAATGTTTTAATGAAAATGAAAGTTTGATTCTTTTTATGTCGTGAACTGATTAATTAATTATAAACTGATTCTATGAAAACTTATATTTGCTGGAATTAGTTTAAAAGGTTATTGGTTAATCCAATTCCCATTAATGAAAGTTCAAATTACGAAAAAATATTAGATAAAAATTAGAGGAATGTTTTAATAAACATTATGGTTTAATGCTTCTTGTTTTTTAAAGCAATTGATAAATTATTTATTAGCTAATCAATTTAATTACAATATAGAATTAAATGAAGGTTATAATGTAGTTTTCTGTAAAATTAAGTAACATAAATTAAATAATTACTTAAAGGTTAAATTATCGAATATTGGATATAATTTGTATGAATAAAGTTCATTAATAATATAAATAGCCCTATTTCCATGATATAATTTTACAAGTGAGTCTGATGCTCTGATTTAAAAAAATGTCCGTGAAAGTACCCGCAAATGTCATTGTACAAAATTGTGGTTTTTCACAATATTAAATTACATAACCTATAGGTGCAGAAGCAATATATTTTAATGATTTTTTAATATATTTGCATGCATTGTTTATGAAATTTGTAATGATTTATTGTTTTCTTTTAAGGTATCATAATTTATTCTGTTAGATTCTGAAAACTATTAACAAATAAATAATTATTCAAAAAATGGGTAAATAATAAAAAAAACATATTAAATTTTGCGCGCGTATAGTAGTCTATTTTATTATCTTCATAAATCCGTACTGTAGATCAAAAAAGGTTCAACAATAGGTCGATCGATACGGCTTGAAGACGCGAACAAATACACAAATATAGGATTTTTGCATTTTTATATCAAACAAAATTTTCTCACATGAACAGAATAAAACATTTTTTCAAAACTTTATAAATAGGTACTGATTGGTCATAAAAGGTTGACTAATATGTCGATCGATGCATCTTGAAGACGCAAACAAATACACAATGTATAGCTCATTGCGATAATTTGAATATCAAAATAAAAAATCTTATATAAACGAGGTAAAACTTGTTTGAAACCTCTAAACTAAAAAAAACAACTTTTAAATTTCTGATTTGGATTAAAATCCCATCAGACGTGGATATCTGTCGGAGCTACAATGCTTTTACATTTTTATGATCGTAGCTCTTTTACTTTTTGTGATATAGCAAACAGAAAAAAGTTACACGCGCACACACACACACACACACACACACACACACACACACGCATATATATACACACACATGCATACATTTACGTACATTTGTATTTTCGAACTGGGGTATCAGTGTGAAAGAAATTAGGAATGTTGCGAAATTTCGTTTTTTTATATCAGTATACTGGAATAGTATCTTTTATTTTGATTGTCTTTAAAGACTGTTGGAATTGAAGGTCTTGACATGCAGATGAGTTATGATGAATGAAACAGGTTAAATTAAAAAAAAAATTTAGAAATATTTTTCAGATTTGAAAATCGTAGCAGAAGAAGCACAAGGAAAAATAATTTGCCTTTCAACACCAGCTGTTCTTATGTAAGTCTGTATACGTGCACGCATTTTTGCGTGCAATGTCGATGTGATATCAGATTCTTGAAAATTAGTTTTATTTTCTTACATTGTACATTTAAAAACCTAAAATATGACATTTTTGTCTAGTTTGGAAACATGTTACTTTAAAGTCCTTTAGATTTCTACACGAACCTAAGTAATTATTTCGTCGTTGAATATTTTGAAATATTCATCATGTACAAGATATCCAAATGGGCTGCCTGTTTTAGATAACAAAAATGTTCGATGAAGAAGATCGATTTCGTTTGGGCAGGTAATTCCTAGACAGACAGACAAATAATGTTGCAAACAATTTTGTAATAACAGTTAATGCAAAAATCTTCTTACACTATGCTATTTTTACTTTAGGGTGCTCTGCTTCAAACCTACTATTTGCGCGGATTGAGAATAAGCGATCACAATAATCTGATTATTGTGACGCAGCTGTATATAGATGCTAATACGTGCAGGATGCTTATCAATGTTTAAACAGACTCAATACGATTTTTATAAATTACTTCTAAAAAAACGTTTTTTGTTTAATAATCCAGCGTCTTTTCATATTGTTTATATTATCATATCGGGGAAACCGGTACGAGATGAACAGGAAAATTTTTGAAGTTTTAATATTGATAAAGATAAAGAAGTGAGCTATCCAGATGAAACATAAAATTTATCAAGACATGAAATTAAAAAAAAAAACTTTTACAAGCACATTTGACGAATATTCTATAAAACTGAATTGAAGAAACTTTACGAATCACAGTATATTAGTTGATGTTGATTCTTTGATCAGAGAAGTATCATATTCAGATCTTTTGAGTTTGTTCAGAAACAAACGTTCGCTCGACGACGTAGAGACTCCTTTTTCTTCAATAGTAAATTTTTCTTGCAGATTATGTAAGATATTTAAAAATATATGCATAACCTGCAATCTTATAGATTAGATGCCTAAATAATAGGATAACTAGAATCCACCTTTTATTATTTATTTATTATAAGGAATATTTTTCACAATTTTAAGCTTGAAAAAACACTTTTCTCCAAGTTTTTTGTTGAGATAGTCGACTTATAATTAATTATTGTGGTCCAACACACTAAGTTATACATTTTTTAAGTTGTTTTACAAATCATCAGTTAAATTATTCTTTTCATTGAGAGCAAAGTTTTGTCCTCGGTCTGATTAGGTAATATGCATTTGCCAATTTTTTTTCAATATTTTGATTCGTGAATCCTTGTTGGTCAGAAGCACGATAACAATTTCGACGTACTGCACGATGATATATGTTAAATGACGATCTACATTCATACCTCAGACATCTCTCCTGAATTTCTTTTTAAAAAACTCAATAAGTTAAAATCTTATTTAATAGGGATTAATGGCATTTACATTAAAATGATCCGCTTGTCACTTCCGGTTATTCTTCTAGTTCTCTTGCACATTTACAACTCCTCCCTTCAAGTTGGAATATTTCTTGATCCATGGAAAATGGCTGTTATTAGACCAATTCCAAAAGTTTTCAACCCTACCTCTTCCAAAAATTTCCGTCTTATTTTCATTCTGAATGCAATTACTAAACCACTGAAACGTATTGTTTATCACCAGTTAGCGGATTACATAAATTCCAATAATCATATTGATCCCCTACAGTCCAGCTTTCGTGCAGGACACAGCACTACTTCGGCGTTACTTAAAGTTACTACTGATATTAAACTGGCTATGGATAGAAGGGAAATTACGGTCGTTGTCTTATTAGATTTCTCCAAGGCATTTAATATGGTGGACCATTAACGCTTATTACTTGAACTCAAACATTTTAAAATTTCAAGCACAGTCATCAAATGGTTTGCTTCTTATTTAAGTAATCGATCACAGAAAGTAACTACTAGTAAGGGCAAGTCATCGAACTGGGTCAGGGTCAGGAGTAGCGTCCCTCAGGGATCCATCCTTGCCCCTATCTTGTTGAATCTCCATACTTCTGATCTTGGTGGTGAACTTAAATACTGTAATAACCATCAATATGGGAATGATTTCAAATTATACATTTCGGGACCTATTTCCTTTCTGAATCGATTGCTATGTTGGATAGAGAAAGACATTGATTCTGTGGCCCATTGGGCTGTGGAAAATGGATTAGGTCTCAACCCTAGTAAAACAAAGGCAATTGTTATAGGGCCCTCAACATCTTTCTCTTATCAGAAACTAGCTAATTCACCTCCATTACAGGTTAATGGATTTAACATTCCCTTTGTCGATTCGGTTTCGGATCTGGGCTTGATACTAAATCTAAAACTGTCTTGGAAGGAGATGATCTATGAAATATCAAGAAAAACTTTTCGAATCCTTCAGTAATTGAATAGAAACAAAAATTCCCTTCCCACTTCCACTCGGATTCTTTTCGTAAAAAGCCTTATCCTTCCAATTTCTGATTGCGGCTGTTTATTGTATGATGACATTACTGATAACCTTAATTTAAAAATTGAGCGTTCCCTTAATACATGCATTAGATTTATTTACAATATTCCCAAAAGTGAACACATAACACAATTTAGAGAAAAGGCTGGATTTTTGAAGGTAGCCAAGAGAAGACAATTGTTTATGGGTAACTTGATGTATTTAGAAATGAGATCTTCGCAACTCTATCCAATTTGTAGAAAAAAATCTTCCTACTCAGTCCAGACTTTCCGAAAGAAAGACAGTACTAAGAATTCCTTACCATCGAACCTGTAAACTTCAACGTTCATTTCTTGTGATAGGTGCTCGTCTTTGGAACAAATGACCATCTAATTCAAGAATTGCACCGTCACGATATCACTTTAAAAACGACCTATTTACATATCTATATCAAATCAGTAATCCCACTTTAAAAATAACACATTTGTAGGCCAAAATTTGAATCCAGATTAAAATATATCCTGTAAATTCCGACTTACTATATACTACTTTGCTATAATTTATTTTCAACTCAATCTTAATAATATTACTCTGATAGAATATGTCCTTCATTGCTTCTTTCTTCTACAATACAGCTTCTACGATTCTAGACTACCAGCAGTATATTTCATCTTATTTTATCTCATTTTATTTGTACTTTACAACTCTGTATCAGTTCTACCATACATTTAAGTTTTATCGGTCAGTACTTGTGATTATATATTTCATTATGTATATTCTGTTCTTTAGAGGGCTAATTAGCCCTAGGAACTTTCTAAAAATAAATACAATTACAAATACACATGTATGCATTTAACTATGTTACTTACAAACAATTTTTTAAAATAAATATATTATTTTCCTGAAACAAATATTATTTTATGTTTTATTAGTTATCAATAATGATATTCTCAATAAATTAGATTAAATTAAAAACATAGTGGATCATCCACAATTTATACGTAAAATGATTTAGAGGTTGGAGTGTTTGGTAAAATCTTATTGTCTCTTATAATGAACATAGAGGAAAGTACAGCAAAAATTTAATCTGTCACACCAAGAGTAAACTTTATTTTTTAAAAATTGTGTAATTCATTGGGCCATAAGAATATTAATAAAGTAAAAAAATTTAACAAATAAGCGCATTCTCCTAAATGAGTTTCAAACTAAAATTCACATAAAATTATGAATATTGAACCAAAAAATTAATTTTTAACCAAATAGTTTATTTTTATCAAAAAATGAATTTTCAACCAAGAAGACCAATTTTCTATCAAGCAAGATAAATTTTCAAGAAAATACGTGAATTTTCATCAAAAGATTTCATTTTTTAAGTTGAAAAGATCAATTTTTCACCAGAAATGGAATAATTCAATTTTAAGGTAAATTATTTAATTTTCAACTAAGAAAAAGCAAATCTTCAGAAAAATAGTTAAATATTCATCAAAAAGAATTTTTAAATACAAAGTCGATTTTTCAACCATAGTGAATAATTTGCGACTAGAAAAAGATGAATTTTTAACCAAATAGTAGAATTTTTAACGAACAAAAGTAATTTCATACAAAATGACTCTAACAAAGAAAAGAACAAATTTTTAAGAGTGAAATTTTTTAGCCGAAAAAATTAACTTTTAAACACGAAAAGGAATTTTTAACCAAAAATAGAATTCTAAACCTAGAAGATTAATTTTCTACTAAAAGAGACGAATTTTCAATTAGATACATAAAGTTTTAACAAAATAGTTGAACTTTTAACTAAACGGATACATTTCAAATAAAAAGAAAATACTTTAATTTTCAGTTTAAACAATTACTTTTTAACCAAAAAAGGGGATTTTTAACAAATAGTTGAATTTTCAACCAAATAGTTTAATTTTCTACCCAACGGTTGAAATATTAAGACAAAAAAAGGAACATACTTCAGAATGGTTAAATTGTAACCTAAAAATATAAATTTGTAACAAAAAAGTTAAGTTTTATCTTAACAATTGATTTTTTTACCACATAGTTAAATTTTTTACTAAACTGTCAGAATTTTATGACAAGAAGTCTATTCTACAGATAAGTTAAATTGTCAACCCGAAAATATAAGCTTAAAACAAAAAACTTAATTTTCAAGCAAATTGTGGATTTTTCTACCAAAAAAGGCAAGTTTGAACAAAAACATAAATTTTCAACCAAATTATTAAATTCAAAAATAAAAAAGATCATTTTTCAAGTAAAACTGAACGAGTTAAATTTTCAGTTAACAAACTTAATTTCCAACAAAGTTAAATCAAATTTTGGACAAAATAATTCCATTTTTATTCTACAAAATGAAGTGTCAATTGAAATTATGAATTTTCCACCAAGAAGGTCAATTCTTTACAAAAAAATAGGAATTCTAAAAAATCGTTAATTTGCATCCAAATAATTAAATTTTCAACCTAGTAATTTAAATTGCTACCAAACTGTTACAGTTAAAAAAATTAATTTGAAAATTGTCGAAATAGTTTTATTTTTAACCGAAGAAATTAATTTTGAACTGAATTAAAAAATTTACAACACGCAAATGAATTTTTAGTTAAAAATATTGTTTTCTAACAATGAAGATCAATTTTCTGCGAACAAGATTAATTTTTAATAATACACATAAATTTTGAACGAAGCAGGTAGATTTTTAACTAAAAAAGATTATTTTTTCAACAAAAATGGACTAGTTAAGTTCACAGTTAAAAAAATTAATTTAATTAATTATTATATAGTCGTAAATCTAGGAATAAATTTTTAACAAATTGGTTTAACTTTTAACTAAAAAGATGAATTTCTAACCGAAAATTATTTTAACTTTGAATAAAAAATAGTTGGATTTTAGCCAAGAAGACGAATTTTCTTCCGGGCTGACAAAGTTTCAACAAAAAAGTATATTTTCAACTAAATCGTTAAATTGTCTACAAAAATCGTTTCATTTTTAGCCAAAAAGATTATATCTCAATCAAGAAGATTAATTTTCTACCAAAAAAGAGAAATTTTTAATTATGTAGTTTAATTTTCAACTAAAAAAAAAGGTTTAACTAAAAATGATCTAGTTATGTGTAAACTTTGAAACATTAACCTTTGACAAAAATATTGACATATTTTTATTTTCAACTACAGAAATAAATTTTTAACCAAAACAATAAGTCTCAAAAAAATTTATTATTAACAAAGTAAAAAGTTTGAGTTTTAAACCAAATAGTTGAATTTCGTAACAAAACTTTTGAATTTTAAACTAAAACTGAACTAGTTAAGTTTTAAGGTTAAAAAAATTAATTAAAAAATAGGCATTTTATTTTTAACTAAAGAAATCAATTTTTAGCTAAAATAATGAGTTTCACCAACAAAAAAAATGAATTTTCAATAAAGTTGAATTGTCAACCAAAAAAGATTTTAGCTTTAAACAAAATCGGTTAAATTCAATCAAGGAAGTCGGGACCCCAATACAATATTTGAATCATTAATAAAAGCAGACTATATTCAACTAAACAGTTGAATTTTTAACCAAAACAGATAAAATTTTAAACTCCTTGTCTAACTCACCCAAAAAAATCATAACCATTTTCCTGACTTCGAAAAACAAATCATGTTTGTTGTTGAATTTTCAGCACCAGACGTCAAGAACGTAACCTTATCAGGAAGCTGCGACGGTTATGCCCGAAACATTCCATTCAGCTAGTCGTTCTAATCACTCTACTTTTTGAGGTGCTAAGCTTTTACTGGTTGATATCCTGAAAAGCATCCCTGCGTGCCAACGGAATGCTAAGACACTTGTGGGGAAAATGCAGAAGGCGGTCATCCTTGGGTTGCTCCGTGCCATCAGGTTGAAAAAGGCTTTTGACAAATCGCCGTTTTTATTTAACCACAGACTGTAAACACGTCTCACGTTCGTGAGACATTATTACAGTTCAAACGTTACCGCGATTCCGCTAGGAACGGGTGCTGACCGTCCGCAAAGAAAAGGACCTAACGCGTATTAGCTTCATTTTACAGGAGGGGCGAATAAAGAGATGGTCCAACACAGAAATTTCATGAGAGTGCCTGACTTTGCAGTTTAATAAAATTAGAATTTTTCATATTTGCGAATAATATTTTTTATTCTGAAAGAGCAAATCAAAAACTATTAAGTGCTGTAAAGAAGTAAACTTTGATTTCTTCCCCATTAGAAAAATATAAAATGAAACTTCTAAAATCGCTAAGGACATAAGGTCAGAACAACGAATCAAATATTGAGCTGTTTGCGAACAGTTTAGAAATATTATCCGACAATATAAAATTTCTACGGCAAATATCCAATCAGGTTACAATTATAATTTTAACCTGATTGCTGCCAATAATATTTGAAAAAAAAACACCTGGAAGCATCACTAGTCAAAAAGGGATGATAAAGTCACCTGACCAGACTCAAGATTCGCCAGACCACGGGATTCCAAGTTAAAAGAGTCTTGTTATTTTTCTGATTTTCTTTCTTTTTTTATTATTTTATTTCATATCCGACTTGAGGGGGGTAAGGGTGGATCACCCATCCATAATACTAACTGTGATTCTCTACAGGGGTGGTCTATAGTGGACGTGCGACTTCGCCAGTGACTGAGAGGAGAAGGTTTCCTAGCACATGCGCAGTGAATGAAATTCCTGATCGTTAAAGAGTGCTAGGGGAAACAGGATCTAGCTGCAGCGGAGGACCACGTGCTAGCCAGAGTCAACCTACCCCTGTA
>JAUELO010023164.1:0-10974 GCA_032357855.1 Amphibolips quercusostensackenii
TTTTTAACCACATGGTTCAATTTTTTTGCAAAAGGGATGATTTTTTTTTAAAAAAGCTTATTTTCTACCTAATATTTGAATTTTAAACATACAAAGTTAAATTTTTAACCAAATGGTAGAATGTTTAAGAAAAAAAAATTAAACCTAAGACAAAAACAGTTCATATCATTTAACCAAAACAGATGGATTTTTTACCAACCATTTGTAAATTTTTATTAAACAAAGATAACATTTCTACCAAAAGAGATTTATTTAAAAAGCAAACAGGCAAACCTCATAGAAAACAGTTTAATTTTACATACAAAAAAAAATAATTTCTACTAAAAGCCTAATTTTGGACGCAATATTCGATTGAGTTAAAAAATAATAATGAAATTTTCAACAATACAACCAATTTTTAACAAAATAGTTGAATTTTTAAGCAAAATAGACAAATTATTTACAAAAAGTGGAATAGCTAAATTTTCAGTAGAAAATATAATTTATATAAAAAAAATTCATAACAAAATAGCTGAATTTAAAAAAAAAGATGTATCTTTAAATTAAAAAATGACTTTTTAACTAGGAATTACAACCTCCAACCAATAAGGCGAATTTTCATGCAAGAAGATTCATGTTCTAGAAAAAAAATGTTGAACTTTTAAGTCAAAACTATACATTTCTAACTAAAAACAAAATATTTAAATTTTTGGTAAAGGTATTAATTTTCACCGAAAAAGTGAGATCACTACGAATAAAATAAATTTTCAACAAAATAGTTTGAACATCCAACGAAGCATTAAAATTCTAAGGCCAAAAAGAAATTAATTTGAGATTTTTTTTTCTTTCCTTTCACTAGGAAAAAATGTCAATTTTCCTGCAATCTTCAACATTGATAGCATATTTTGTTTTTAAAAATATTACTTTAATGTCTCTTATTAAATCACAGTGGATTTTTTATGAAACACATTGTTAATTTATGACGTAACATTTAAGTTTCTAGCTTATTTCTGTCTAACATTCAATAAAATTCATGCAAATATATACTTGCTGGTAAAACTTTCAAGAAGAAAATAAGCCACTCATGAAGATATAATCAAAAATGAAAATCTTGATCTTATAATTTCTTTATTACTCAGTAATGAAATATAAAAATCAAGTTTCTTTCAAGAATACGCCTTTAATATGGTCAACATTTTTCTTATTTCTTAGTAATTAAATAGAAAAATATACTTTTCTGAAAATCAAAACACCGATTTTTTTTTATTTCAAAATGTTTTTGAGATTCTACAGTAACACAAACAATACAAAAATCTCATTTACTTAGAATTTTCTTTTAAAGTTCGCTTAGCTACACCGTGCTCTAGGCTGCAAGCTTTTCTTCAAGTCCGATTTTCTTCGGCGATGACCTAAATTCAAGCTCTTAGTATCTAGAAATAGAATGATAATTAAAACTTGCAATATTCAAGTTTTCTCGTGATACAAGTGATTAAAAAGTAAAAAAAAAACGTGTGTGTTGGATGCTTTTCTTTTATAGTCGGATTTTCTTCGGGGATGGCTCAAATTAAAACTTTTGGCATATTAAATTGAAAATAAAATAATACTTGCTGTTATGGTTTTCTCTTTTTCTAATCTCAGTAGTTAAAAAATAAGAAAAATTAAAAAATTTTAGTAATTCAGAATCCTCAGCTGGAAGCTTCTCTTTTAGTCCAATTATCTTTGTAAATGGCTAATCTTGAAGCTCTTGTCATCTAGAATTATGATAAAAAAATTAAATTTGCTATCTGATAGCTTTCTTTTCGTGATATAAGTGCTTAAAAAAATAAGAAAAATAAGGATACTAAATGCTTTTCCTATATAGTCAGATTTTCTTTGGGAATGGCCAAAGTTGATAGTCGTAGCAAGTGGAACTGCGAGAACACTTTAATTTACTAAAATGGTTTTTTTGTATCAATAGTTAAAAAATAAGAAAAATAGTTATATTTTGGTTATTTAGACTCTTATACTGGTACTTTTTTTTATTCAAATTTCTTTGGGGATGGTTCTAATTGAAACTTATGGCATCGCCAAAATTAAAAGATAAAATATTTGCTGTCCCATTTTTTTTCTGATATTAGTAGTTGAGAATAAGAAAAATAGGGCATTTGTTGGTTATTTCAACTCCTATGCTGGAAGGTTTACTTTAAGATGAGGAATAAAATGTACTATGTTCAATTTTACTTGTTTATATCAGACGTTTATCAATATAAAAAAAAAGATAAATTTTTTTTTAATTCAAGCGTACCTTTACGAAACTCTTACTTGGAATCGCTTGTCAGCTTTCCTTCCTTCTAATTTTTCAAAGAGGAACCTCCCTAATGTGGATAACTTCGTACAGCGGATAATTTTCTTATTAATCATGATAACAAAAATAAACAAAAAATATTCTTTTTGACATAATCAAGTCACTTTATCTCGACATTTTTTCTAATAAATACAATTTTTTTACAGCAGTTTTCAAAAATAGTATATGTTTCATCATATATTTTATGTCAGATATTTGTTTGCTTAAGACTTTTATTTTCCCCACTGAGGATAGCAGTGTCCTTCTTACAGTGGATTTTCAGTTAAAAATTATAAAGATCATTTGCACTTCTATATTGAAACATATGCCTAATGGTTTAATCAGCTGATTACCATGTACATATCTAAACGGAAAAAATTTGTTCTATAAAAAGTGTAGAACTCAGTCTGGGAATCTTGGACGGTACCAAAATATTATAGAAATTGAAAGCCGCCTTCTTTGAATATCTACAAGATATTTCAATACTAAGTACAAGAAAGAACCACATAAAGTCCTAGAAAGCCTTGAAAATGTTGATAAAGCAAAAGCAATTTGGAGAATCTAAAATGTCTAAGACAGTCTGGGAAAAAGTGAAGAGGCAGCGAATATATAATCTCCAAGATAGTCTGGGAAAATATAAAGGGTTCTTAAGCAAATAAAAAAGTCCTACTGCGAAGCTGAACACCAGATTTGTAGTATTTTGTTTAAATTACAAGCTTACACAGTTAACACACAAGAAACGTATTCTTTACTTATATCTAACGCATCCAAACCTAATTCTATAACCTGACTAACCACTACTACATACAAAGCAATTGCAGAAAACATAATACGTATCGCACGCTGGGTATATCTGTCGTTATAGTCGTTATATGCTAACCTGCAAAATTCTCACCGCTTGTGAGAAGCGACCAGTCTCGGGGCAAAAATTGGTGGTGCCCGGAGTGATATTTAATTTTCTTACTTCAACATCCAATCTTTTTTTTTAATATTTCATATTAAATGTTATATTATAACTACCTCATTTGATTACTTTTGACTTAAGAATATTTCACTTAATGTGAATTCACCTTAAATTTATTACTGTATATTCGCATGAAAAGTTCAGTATGCATTTACTTGTGCGTTTTATAAGTGCTGGAAGATTGACAATATAAGTAACGTAAATATTTTCAGGGTGTCGGCTTGACTGGGAAATGACCCGAAATTTCATTGACTGTGAATCTTATTGAAAACCGGGAATTTACTTCTGATCGCAGTAAAATTCAATTTTTTATTACTTTAACAATTTTGGTCAATTTAGAAGAGTGATTTCTACTTTATCTACAGTCGCAGGGTATGTAAGTGTGTTTATTGGGTTACGGATTCTTTTAATTGTTCAAAAATTCAACTTCTTGGATAAAAGTGGAACTCATTTATTAAAAATTAATTTCTTGTAGAACATTCATTACTTTTATTGAAAATTCAACTCTGCTTGAAAATATAACTATTAATTTGTTTAAAATTAATTTTTTTTTTTTGATATGACTATTTCAGCAGAAAATTTAACTATTTTGATGAAAAAAGTTTTTTTTGTAAATAATTCCATTTTTAAAAGAAAATTGAACTATTCCATTTTTTGTTAAAAATTTATTTTTTTCTTTTTTCTTTAATTTTTATTTTTGTCGCTAATGAGCCAAAAATTTTTCTTTTCATAGAAAATTGTTTTTTGTGTTTAATAATTCCTCTTCATTATACAAATTTTTAACCATTTAAGTTGAAGATTCATCTTTTTAGTTCAAAATTCATTAGTTTAGTCAAAAATTAATTTCCTCAACTGAAAATTCAACCATATTGTTGAAAATACACGTATTTTGTTGAAAAGTGGCTTTTTTAATAGAAAATTATTTTCTTCTTTGCAAGTTGATCTTTTTGTCTAAAAATAATTTTTCTTCATTGGAAATTCAAGTATTACAGTTAAATATTTATCATTTTAGTTGAAAATCCATCTGTTAGGTTAGAAATAAAATTACTTAGTTAAAAGTTAAACTCTTTTGTTAAAAATTATTTCAACTTTTTATTTTAACGTTTTCGATATTTAAAATTATTTTTTAGTTAAAAATTTGTCTTTTTTGGTAGAAATCAATCTTCTTGGTTGAAAATTCATCTTTTTGGTCAAAAATTAAATTATTTCATTTAAATATTCATTATCTTAGTTGAAAATTGAACATTCTTGTTTGAATTTCAACTAATCTAGTCAAAGCTTTACAATTTTAGTTGAGATTTAATCACTTTATTTGAAAATATTCGAAAATTATCTTTTTCTTTGAAAGTTAATCTTCTTGTCTAAAAATCTTTTTATTGATTAAAAATTCAAGTATTCTAGTTAAATATTTATCATTTTAATAAAACAATCATCTTTTAGGTTTGAAATAAAATTACGGGGTTAAAAGTTGAACTCTTTTGTTAAAACTTTTTTTGTTTGAAGATTCATAATTTTAATTAAAAATTGATTTATCGGGTCGAAAAATGATCTTTTTCAGTTGAAAAGTCGTCTTTTTTGGTGGAAATTATTCTTGGTTGAAATTTTATTTAAATATTAATCACCTTAGTTGAATATTTCATAACCTTGGTTAAAAATTTATCTGTTTGGTTGAAAATTAATTTTTATTAGTTTAAAAATTCAACTATTTTAGTTGAAGATTCATTGTTTTTATTGAAAACTCATGTTTTTGGTTTAAAATTCAACTATTCCAGTTGAAGATTCATCACTTAGATTAAAAATTCATGAGTTAGGTTAAAAATTAATTTCATTAACTAAAAATAACTATTCCATTTTCGGTTGAGATTTGATTTTTTATTTAGTTCAAAATTCAACTATTTGGTTGAAAATTTGCCTCCTTCAATTGAAAATTCTACTATTTTGTTGAAAAATTCATGTTTTTTTTAAGATTATATTTTTCGGTAGAAAATTCATCTTGTTGTTTGAAAATTTATCTTTGTGGTTGAAAATTCAAGTATTTCAGTTAAATATTCATTATTTCAGATGAAAATTGAACTTTTTGGCTTCAGATTCAACTATTCTAACTCATTTTCCTAACCAAAAGTTTAACTTTTCCATTTTTGTTGAAAATTTATATTTTTTATTGGAAAATTCAAGTATTTTTCAAAATTCAGTTACTTTGACATTTTTCGCTATGTTGTGTTAAAGGATGTTTAAAATGAACGTGATAAATTAAAATAAATGTTTGTGTTTTACGGCAAATATGAATATTTTACTTTTTTACCGGGAAAATTGAAAAGCTTGACTGGGAAAAACAGGGAAATAAACGGGTATTTGGAATCGTCCGTCGAATCGCCACTATGAATTTTCAAAAATAGATCATTTAAAATCCAAAGGAATAAAAATTGTATTATTTCTAATTGAAAGCATTCAAAATTCAATAATTTAAAAGTGTAAACTTTTGAATTTTATTGAATTAAAATTCAAAACCATTAAAATGTTTCAATTTGAAATTGAAAACTGAATTGAATATTTCAAATTAAAAGCTTCTGAAATTCTAGAAATCTAAATTTGTATTAAATTAAAAAAATTATGATTTGACGTAAAAATTGATTAGGCAAATTTTTCTAAAATCAAAAAATAAATTCACCTTTATTTTCCCCGTTCAGAACGGAAAAATGTTCAATTCTAATCCTTTAAAATTGAATTATTCTAAAAAAACGTACAAAATAAAAAGTAATTTTAAATGGGATATATCAAAAAAAGGAAAAATGTGTACTCCATAAACTTGAAATTTAAACAAATCATAAAGTATTGTGATATAAAAGTTTTTTGTACTCAAATCCTTAAAAATTTCTATTACTTTAAATAAATTAAATCGTTTGGAAATTAACAATTTTGAAATTGGTAGTTATACTTTTCGAAATTCAATCAATTCAATTGCAATCAGTTTAAAATTTAATAATTTTAGATTTAATTATTCTAAATAATTTGGTTTCAATTTTAAACACATAAAAATTGATGTTTTTTTTTAATTCTTCGAAATCGTAGAGTATCAAAATGAAAGACTTGGTAGTTGCACACTTTTCATTTTAAAAAATTTGTAATTTAAAAAAATGCCTCAAGAATAAATTAAAAAAAATAAAAAATTAAGACAATAATTTTTTTAATTTAAGCCTAAAAATGAGCAGATTTTAAAACCAGGCATCGAATGCTAAAGTTTTTTTATTTTAAAAATGTTCCGAAAAGATCAACATTTTAAACTAGTCAAAAAAAAAAAAACAATTTCTCTATTGAACATTTGAATAATTTCTTTAATTTTTTAAGGTTTCAATTTTAGAATTCGGAATTTTCATGGTAAACGCTAATTTGTCCATTTTTCCCTATCATAAGTTTAAATTTTGCTGTTAAAATTGAAATGGTTGAATTTCGAAAAGTATAATTGACAATTTTAAAATTGTTGATTTCTAAATGATTTAAATTTACTTAAAGTAATTTAAGTAGTTTAAATTTTGTGATTAAAATTGAAATGGTTCAATGTCGAAAAGTATAATTGACAATTTTAAAATTGTTGATTTCTAAATGATTTAAATTTACTTCAAGTAATTTAAGTAGTTTAAATTTTGTGATTAAAATTGAAATGGTTCAATGTCGAAAAGTATAATTAAAAATTAAAAAATTGTTAATTTCTAAACGATTAAATTTACTTAAAGTAGTAGACATTTTTAAGGGTTTAAACAGAAAAAAGTTTTAATATCGCAATACTTCGAAACTAATTTTTATTTAGTTTTTGATGAAGTTTCAAGTTTCTTAAGTATTCATTTTTTCATTTTTTTAAATTTGCCATTCAAAATTACTCTTTATTTCGAAATTTTTTTTAGAATAATTCAATTTTAAAGGTTAAGAATAAAAAAAAATCTACTTTGAACGGTGAAAATAAAGGTGAATATATTTTTTGTTTTTAGTCAAATTTGTCTGATCAAATTTTATGTTAAATCATAATTTATTTAATTTAATAAAAATCTAGATATCTAGAATTTCAGAAGCTTTTACTTTGAAATATTCAATTTAGTTTTCAAATTCAAATTGTCAAATTTTAATCATTTCGAATTTAAATTTATTAAAATTTCAAAGTTTTCACTTTTGAATTACTCAAATTTGAATGTTTTTAATTAGAAATAATACAATTTTAATTCCACTGAATATTAAATAGTCTATTTTTTAAAATTCTAATCGTAAAATATTCCATTTTTAACGTTTTGAAATTGTCCTCTTTTGAAATTTTAATCTGTAATCATTCAATTTTGAAAATCTAATGAAGCTAATAAAATTTTCCAAATTGAAAAATTTGTTTTCATTTATTTTTTAACTAAAAATTAAAATATTTTAGCTTTTTGGTTAAAAATTAATCTTTTTTGCTTGAAAATTCAACTACTTGGTCGAAATTTGAACTGCTTTGTTAAAAATTCATTTTTTGGTCAAAGCTTCATCATTTTAATTGGATATATATCTTTTTGGTTGAAAATGTATCTGTAATGTTAATGTATAAAATTCTACTAGGTATTTGATTTAAAATCCATATATTCTGTTGAAAATTCGTTGTTTTTTTTTGTTAAAACTTAATTTTTTTAACTATTGAAAATTCAAGTGTTAAACATTCAACGGTTAAATTTTCCAGACACGGTTTCGCTACAAAATTCAACAGTTGAATTATAAACATACGAATTTTTTACAAAATTTAACTGTTGAAAATTGAACATTGAAATTTTTAATGAACACATTTTCCACAAAATTCAACAGTTGAATTTTTAGCAGACGAATTTTCAACAAAATTCAACAGATGAATTTCCAACTATACTATGTACGATTTTAAAATTGAAAATTATTTAATTTTACAAATTGAAAGTCAGCCATTTCCAAATTTAGAACGATTGGAATTGATTTTTTTTAGTTTCAATTGCTAAATAATGATACAATATCACATTTATAGCTTTTAAAATAAAAAATTTACCTCTTTCAAATCTTAAAAATTTTAAATGGAAAAATTATTGAAAATTTTCGAAAAAGCATGAACAACTGAATATTTTAAAACTTGCTTTCCAATTTACCAAGCCCCTTTTTTCAAATTAATCGGGGGAAAAAATTTGCCGTAAAAATAAAACCATGCAAATAATGTCACATTTGTGTGCATAACAGAACTGAAAAAAATTTAAGATATATTAATGTGAAATTTTATTATTACATTTACATTTAAAAAAAAAATCATTTTCAACAAAAAACGCATTTTCAACCAAATTTGTTAAATTTTTAACGAAAGAAATGAAAGGTTTACTAAAATTATGAATCTTCAATAAAAAAAAAATTGTTAAGCAAATATTTGAATTTTTAATCCAGAAAATGAATTTTCTACCAAAAAAAAACAACCAATTTCCATCAAAATAAATGAATTTACAACTAAATAATATAAATTCTCAACAAAAAATAGAATAGTTTAATTTTAATTTACAGAAATGAGTTTTTAACCAAATAAAGTCAATTTTAATCAAAATAGTTGAAAATTGTCAACTATTCGGGTGAATTTTCAACTAAAAAGATTAAATGTCTATCAAAAAAATGTTGACAAAAAATGGAATATTTAAATTTTTAGTTAAAAAAAGTTAATTTTCAATAAAAAACTAATTTTAAACCAAAGAAATGAAATTTCAACCAGAAATATTAATTTTTTTCCAAAAAAGATTAGTTTTTTTTTAAAATACATGAATTTTCTACCAAATATTTTATTTTTAATAGAATTTTAAACCAAACAGGTCAATTTTCTACCAAAAAAAAAATACAAATTTCCAACTAAAAACGAGAAATTTTCAAAAAAAATAAAATAGTTTAATTCTCAGTTAGAATATAAGTTTTTAACCAAATAAAAGAAATTTGCAACAAAAAAGTTAAATTTTCAAATCAAACAGATGATTTTTCAACCAAAAAGATTAAATGTCTATAAAAAAAAATGTTAACGAAAAATGGAGTAGTTCAATTTGTAGTTAAAAAAAAGAATTTTAATAAAAAAAAACTACTTTTCAACTAAGGAAATGAAGTTTTAACCAAAACGATTAATTTTCTACCAAAAAAGAATAATTTTTAACAAAATATATCGATTTTTCAATCAAATATTTTATTTTTTAATGGAATTTTCAACCTAATAGTTAAATTTTCAACCAAAAAGGTTAAGTTTCTACAAAAAAAAAACATTTACAACAAAATACATCAATTTGAAACTAAATAAAAAAAAAATCATTTTTAACAAAAAATTGAATAGTTGAAATTTCAGTTAGAGAAATAAGTTTTTGAGCAAATCAGGTAACTTCGTAACGAAGTAATTAAATTTTCAACCAAACAAATGGATTTTCTACAAAAAACATTAAATATCTATAAGCAAAAATTCCAACGAAAAGTGGAATAGGTAAATTTTTAGTTAAAAAATGAATTTTTAACTCAAAAAACTAATTTTCTACCAAAGAAATGAAATTTCAACCAAAAAGATTGATATTCTACCAAAAAAGATTAAGTTAACAAAATATATGAATTTTTAACCAAATATTTTAATTTTTAATGGAATTTTCTGCCTAATAGTTGAATTTTCAACCAAAAAGGTTGATTTTCTACCAAAAAAAAAAGATAAATTTTCAGCAAAATAGATGAATTTTCAACAATTAAAAGAATAGTTTAATTTTCATTTAGAGATATACGTTTTTACCAAAATAAAATAAATTTCCAACAAAATATTTACATTTTAAACCTAACAAGATGAATTTTCAACAAAAAAAATTAAATATGCATAAACAAAAATTTCGCCGAAAAATGGAATAATTCCATTTTTGGTTTAAAAAATTAATTTTCAATGAAAAAACTAATTTTCAACCTCGCAAATGAGTGTATAAAAAAATTCAAGATTTTCAAAACTGTAAAAAAAGAATCTGGATGATTTTAAGTCCATTTTTTAAATTTTACAGGATATTAAAAAAAATTGAGAAAAAATTCCAATCCTTTTTAAAAGGTATTTATTTTGAAGTTTTCGAAAAATTTCAAAAATAAATAAAAATCTGAAAATATTTCAAAAAACTTAAAATAAAATGTAGATTTTTAAAGATTTCGAAATAAAATGTTTAAGTTTTTAAAAGATTTTGGAGTGGTTCCAAGATTTAAAAAATCCTAAGATTCCTGGGAATATTTAATGTGATTCTTCATTTTGAAAAAAGAAGATAATTTTAGGAATAATCCTAGTTAGTTTAAAAGGTATTTAGGAATGTTAGAAGTCTTTTTTGCATAAAATTAATCTTCTTGGTTGAAAAATTATGTTCTTGGTTGAGTATATAAATATTTGGTTAAAAATACGTTTTTTGTTTTATGAATTCAACTGTTTTTTTGTTGAAAATAAAAATATTTTTGAATTGAAATACCAACTGTTACAGTTTTCTTTGAAAATTCGTCTTTTTTGGTTGAAAATTAACTATTTTCTTCAAAATTCATATTTTCGGATACAAAATTAAACTGTTTCGTAGAAAGTTTGTCTCTGCTGGAAAATATTTAATATTATTTGGTTAAAAATTAATCTTTTTTGGATGAAGATTCAATTATTTTCTTGAAAATTAGTCTTTTTTATGAATTCAGCTATTTTTTATTTAAAATAAAAATCTTT